>JRUX01000994.1:0-26239 GCA_001407235.2 Kudoa iwatai
AAATTTATCTGATAACTTTTACATGTTTATAATTTTTAACAAATTACCCCCATTGAATCTAATTACTTTCCTAAACCCTTTAAATGATATCTACAGGCTTTTGATTTGTGATACATCACTATTAAATTGTTATCTACTACAAGCATTAATATATTTATATGATTACCTTAACAAAATGATATATAAACTAATAAATATTTTCAAATTAACATTTACTACTTTAAATATTTAATGAAGTTAAATCATATAAAATGGTACTATTTATTTTGAGTTGCATTATACATTGCGTTTACTACATTCAGGTGGTTAATTTTTTAATGTAAAGAATTCTATAGGTTACAACATCATAATTATTGACTATAAATAATACTTTAAAGATTATTTTAATTCCAGTACAAGCTGATAGCACAATTTAATGTCATATAATGTTTTAAAGATATATGAGTGCCACCCTTTAACAAATTTAATAAAATTATGATGTTAACGCATCCAATATAATAGGATAAATCTAAGATTATTAATATTTTTACTATTATGCTGTAACATTCCAATCAAACCATTCAACTACAATCCATAACAATTGCGATATCAAACTAACCAATTTTTACAGTTTATTCCATTTTAATATTTCAAAAAAAAGTAGTTCATATAATTTTTAAATTGAATGGCTAGCCTTTTTATTTTTTAAACATTTAAAAGTTGCACTAAACCAAACTAGCCGTTAATTTTGACTATGTAGTCGGTGCTGTATTTTATTTGTCGTAGTTCTTCGTACAATATTATCACATAATCCTTATGTGCCTGAGCTGTGTTCGATTATACTTCTATCATAATCTGTCAATACAGAATTACACAGCTACCAAATTGTAGCATATTTTAATATTTTTATTGAAAAATGTTTTAATTTAATAACAATTATTATTGTTTTCTATACTGTGCTATGTAAATAACTTCATCCAAATACTTTAATGTCTATATAATATTAATTTAAATCACTCTTAAATTTTTATTGTATCTAAAGGAGAAATCAAATATTTTACTTTACATCATTATTTGATTAATTTCGTTTAATTAATAGAAGACAGCCGAACAGACTCGAAGGGTAACAAGTTGGTAAGATCCTCTTAAATTTGCTTCAGCCTGCAACTAAATACCTAACATTAAGGATAACGTTCTTCATAGTAACTCAACATCTGAAAAAAATCTAAGTGATACGATGAGTGAAGAGTTTTATGATGCACTTTCTGAAGTATATATTTATATATTTCTTTTAATTTTATCATCAAAGTTATATTTATCAATTTAGCTTGTAGGTTTGTTAAATTTATTTTTTGTTAATTTGTAATATCTTTTAATTTTAATTATTTTAGAGTATGGATAGTTCATCCAGGGACCGTCATCTATTAGAAAATGATGACGACGATGATGATGATGATGATGATAATGATAAAACCACAAACACCAATATAGAATCTCTTTCAGAAAAAAATCCTACCCTGTTCTCACAGCAACCCTTTGATAATACTGGGGAAAATCTGTGTGTGAAAATAAGCACATCTCATCATGCCCTTAAGCAATCATCATCTTTAAATGCTCTCCAAGATCATTCTAACAATAGCAATCATCGATCCATATCAAAAATAGCTAATGTACCTTTCATATTAATCATCATTACTTTTTTTTTGATATTTTTCAAAAAAAATACAATTATTTGTTAGTTAAAAACCCTTCGAAAAACTATACCACCTCGTCCGGATGTAAAACTTAATCTATGGGGCTTTATTAAAAATGCTATTGGTAAAGATTTGTCAAAAATTCCTATGCCTGTATGTATTTTAATATGAAAATCAACACAAAACTAACATTTTTCGTTAGGTAAATTTTAATGAGCCTATTTCTATGCTTCAGCGTGTGACAGAACCACTACAGCACTCATCGTTATTAGATCAAGCCGCTGCTACAACAATCAACGATTCACTCATACAGTTGGTGTATGTAGCTGCCTTTAATGTAAGCAGTTATTCCTCCAATGTTTATAGAACTAGTAAACCATTTAACCCACTTCTTAATGAAACGTTTGAAATGGATCGTTCCTTTGATCTCGGTTGGAGAAGTATATGTGAACAGGTAGAGCACATTTTTATACATTTTTCTTGTGTAAAATTAATTTTAAGAGTAATTATTATAGTTAAAAAAATTTAAATTTAATTCTAAAAAAATTTACATTTTTTACTATTATTTGTATTGATTTTAATTCTGTCTATAAAGGATGAATAATCTTTTCTTTTAATAGCATTTATTTATTTTTAAATTTTGTTTAATCCTTTTAAAAATATGATAGATATTTGTGTTATAATTGTATTAAACACTATATGCATGGTTACTTTAAATGATGTATTGGTTTAGTTTTAGGTAAATATAAAATTTTAAATTTATATGCGCTAGCTGCTAATATTTCAAAACACAATATCACACTACTATTCATCATTTTGTCTTATATAATAAAATTCCTCTTTAATGAAATGTTTAATCATATTATTTTGTGTTTAATCTTATAGATTTAACTAATAATAGTTATGAAAAATAGTAAGAAGTTTTTTTTATATTTTTTATTGACAATAGTCTAATATTAGAGTAATTTTTAAGATAAAAGATACTCTTTAAATGTTTTTACCTTTCAAAAATTACAATATACATTTTAAACGATTATGAATCAAATTTGATATACATAATTTATTAGGTCACTCACCATCCTCCAGCCTGTACACTTTATGCAGAAGGAAATGGTTGGAATTATACGGAAAATTTCAATGCTAAAAGCAAATTCAGAGGAAAATATTTGTCTGTTGAAATGTTAGGCTTAGCTCATCTTTATATTACAAAATCCAAACACAATATTACGTGGAATAAAGTTACTTGCACAGTTAACAACATAATCATGGGAACACTTTCTATAGATCAAGTATGAAAGGTTTTTTAAGGTTATTTCAGCACATTTATTTTAGACTGGTAACAGTGAGATTGTTAATCATGACACGGGAGACGTGTGTAAGTTAGTATTCCACTCCCATTCAATGTTTAACAAATCTATGCGTAGAAAGGTATCCCAAATGCTTATAACCATAAAATTTGGTTTTGTGTTTTATATGATTCTTTAAATAGGTTACTGGAACTGTATTTGACAAAGATGGAGGTGTGCATTATGTGATAGATGGAAGGTGGGACGAAGGTATTAGATATGCAAAAGTAAGGTCAAAAAATGCCGATGGTTCATATGAAGCTGGTCCTATGTTGCCACTCTGGACAATTGAGCGCCTTCCGTATTTATTTAACATTTTTTTTTAATTTTTAATATTATGTAGACCTATGGCTGAGACAATGTATAATTTTACTGAATTTACATGCTCCTTAAATGCACCTGAACCATTAGCTGCTCCTACGGATAGTAGATTTAGGCAAGATCAGCGTGTAATGGAAGAAGGAGACTTTCAACTTGCAAATCAACTAAAGTGTGCATTAGAACAAAAACAGCGTGCCAGACGTGCATTTGCACTTAATCAGCTAAAAGAACGTGTAAATTTTTTACATGACTATGTTTATTATGGTTTCATTTATTATTATCGGTTTCCCATACTTAGGGAGGATCACTACCTAGCCATTGTGATGAAGCTATTGACCCTTTATGGTTTGATTTAGAAACATCGTCAGCTTATAAAGCTCCTGGAGCTCTGTACAAATATAAAGGTGGCTATTGGGAACATAAACTTATACAAGATTGGTCTCAATGCCCAGACATTTTTTCTTTACCTAACGAGCATCATGCTAATGAAACATCGATCATCGAATAACCCAAAATTTTCCCATATTTCATTTTTTTTTATTTTTTATAGTATACACATGGATATCATGAAATGTAATTCACGTCATTATATTTTCTCAAATTTTTTGTATCTATCTAATACAATAATTTAGATAGAAATATATCTACAGTACTATATTGTTTGTTGGTTAAAAACGCCTTGTCTACTCAACCAGTTAACTTGTCTACCTTTCATATATAAACAAATGGTATAGCTATTATTTGTTAACATTGATTTTTGTATCTTTAAGCTTGTTAATTATTATTACTTATTTTTTATAAGTTTTTATTGCTGTTATTAAAACCATGATTATTAATCAAACATTTTAATGTTTTTTGAAATATCACACATCACAAACTTTACCAGTGTCTTTAATAAGGTTATGCCTTCATATGACATAGTTATATAGCGACAGTAGTGCATAGATTTAATTCATAAATCAAAAGATGGGATGGTACCTTAATTTTGTATAATATAGCCACAAAATAAATTCATGGTAGATTATTAATTGAGTGCAAATATGGTATGGTTATCATAGGTCACATTTTAATAATCTAAGGCTTGAATCTTAATTAGAGTTGTACTGCTGTTCTTATTTACATGTTAACTAATCTATACGAAATCTTTAATTGTGCTAAAATTGTCATAATTCCAGGTGATGTGTCTAAAATTGTGATAAGACCTAGGTGGTATGCGTCAAATCTGAAGTGATTGTCAATATGTTACCAGGAAACTTAATTATAAACATTACAAAAAAAAGCTCAATCAAAAGGATGGAACCTCAATCTCTCTTATAAAATGGATATTAATAATTTATAAAAGATAAATAAGATATAACTAACAAGTGATTGCCAGCAGAATTTGCCTAAGCTCACATCGAACATCACAATTTATTGCAGAGTACTATGAACGCTATAATTGGTAAATATAGCGCCCCCATGGATTGGTTGGATAGTTGTGTCTAAGAATACTATATCGAAAAGATATGGACATTATTTTGTAGGAAAAATTTTACCACATTATTAATATTCTGCAAAATTCAAAAAAACTTGTATTAAACTTGGAAAATAGCTAATAAATGTTAGAATGTAGTGATTATTAGTAAAAATGTGCCTATATAGAATATAGTTGAAGTATTTTATTAGAAGAATAAATAGATACGGCATATTATAAGGTGCATAATAAGTAAATCATTACCAGACTTAATATTCCATCTGATGAATGTGTGTTCCTATGTTAAACTATGATAACAAAAAATGACATATAAACATACTTTCAGTCACATTCAATTGATTTTTTAACACTTAAATAGGATTAATAAAGTTCAAACATATGGCACAAGGCTATATATGTAACGAAATAATTAGATTTAAAATTAATCAGTAAAATGTTCTTTAAAATTTTCATAATCTATCACAAACATTCTCTCTATATTGTTAATAGCTATTACTGGTATTTAAAACAACTTGATAAAATATATTTTTCTATATTTTCAACATTTATCATATAATTTTATACTAGACATTCTGAAGTTTATTTAGACAAACATAACTAATCACAAAAGCCTAATTATACACCAAATAATAAGTTTTAAAGAAATCTTTTATTAAAAATCTTGAGCTATATTTAAAATATGAATTTTAAAGTAAAATAGGATCTTTTTAGAAGGTTTGTATGAAACGTTTAATTAATGCTTATTAGTGTAAGCACATACAATTAAGTTAAATCATATAATGAATATTGCTACATGTACATTAAAAGTATATTTATGACTGAAAATAATATTAACCAGGATAAATTAGTAGCAATAAATTTAAATGAATTAAAAACACGGGTTTAAAGCTTTAATTTATAAATAATTTTATAGGCAACTACTCTCATCAACTTACTAAAAGATGATAGCGTTGCAATGTATGACATAAAATAACAATGTTTTATGTTATCCATACAAAATATTTTTATAAATTTATAAAATAAGAAACCTAGTTCATGTCAACACTATCATTCCAGATTCCAGAACTATTTCGATGAATAAAATCTCGATTTGTGTTCTTGAAAATTTCATTCATATTTACACGAGGTATTGGTCCAAATATATTCTCTGCACATAATTTGTTATCTTTGATCTTAAATAATACATATATAATTTGTATTTGGATAATAAATATTACTTGCTGAGTAATAGTACTCCATATTTTTTCACTTCTAGCCCATTCTGGAATAGGTTTATTGCTATCAGAGCACTGAACATAGTATTCATCATTATCATCAGATGCAACGTTACTATCAACCATAGTCATTTCATACTGGTGGGATGAATTTGATTCACTACAGCTATTATTTTTCTCAAGAATAAATGTACTTGTTTTTTTTGCTTCTATTTCTCCACTATTATTACTATTTTTAATATCACTAGCTTCATTAGTTGCTACTGGTGTTTCATCAGGTACTGGAAGAGTAGATGAAAAATTTATTTTATTGTCAAAGTTTAAGCTTTTAAAAGGTGATATATTTGCTTTTTTTTCGACGAAAATAGCATCAATTTTGTCTATGGAATGTTTTATGCATTGTTGCCCATTGTTAAACGGTGTACTAGCAATTGCTGCAAATCTTTCAACATTAGGTTTATCGATGGATTTTGAATTGTTATTCAAAACAGTTTGAGAATTAAAAATATCATTTTCAAAAGTAGTTTCATCAACAGTTATATCTTGTATAGTTTCTAAAATTGTATGGGGTGGATGGCGTGCATCCTTCTTTGGTGGTAAAGAGCACAAATTTGATGTATCCTTTTTCTCATATAATCTTGTAGGATTTATAACACTGTGTGTTTTAAAAGTGATTGGTGTTAATTGACGAGTAGTAGCTTTACGGTTCTGTTTATTGTTTTTATTCAGTTCAGCAATTTTTTCTAAAAAATAAATATAAATGAAAAAAAAACATAATTACCTCTCGCTACTTGCTTTCGTAATTCTTCATATTGATATTTTTTTAATCGTTCTTCTTCAGCTTTCATTCTTCTCTCTTTATTAGCCATAATTCGATTAATTGTTTTAGCTTTAAGTTCTTCTTGTTTAGCCTTAACCTGCTCCATTTTTTGATGTTGAAGCATTTCACACTTTGCCATCTTACCACGAAAACTACCTTTAATTGGTGTAGATTTGCTTCCACCCGATGATAATGTATCTGCATTATCACTAACATTACACACACTAGTAAATGTCACATGTTTGGACATTTGATGAAAATTTCTTTTAGATTTTTCTGAGCTAATTCTAAAAAAAATTATTTTTACTAAACTAAGGTAATTCTTAGTGTACATTTTATTTGTGATATTTTTTTTCGAATTATATTTAACTTTTAAAGGTGTGACATTCTCTTCAACATTAATTTTTCTTTTTGGAAATTGCTTTATATTTTTAACCTGAAATAATTCAAAATCAATATAAAATAAACTGACCTATTACCATATTAAAACTTACTTGTAAGCTTTTCTTTTCCATTACCTTATCTGGTTTAGGTAATGAGATATTTTTTGGCGAAATCGTATCGATATGCAAATTTTCAGATTGATCGGCATTGGCAACTGCTTGTGGTAGTGTCAATTTTATGTCAACTACACAATCGTGGGATGGACTATTTTCCTTATTATCACCACATCCTAATTGAGACACAGCTTCTTCGCTAATTAATGAAAGTTTTTTCCTACCTTGATTGTGATTTTTATTTTCCAATACTATGCTATTAGATGTTGCAAAACTTTCCAATTCAGTTATCTCAAAAACAGATTGATTATCTAGTAAATTTGTGCTTTCCTTGCTAATTAAATATTTTAAATTATAAAAATAGATGGTTAAATGAAATACCAAATCACAATACTATCTATACGTTTTTTTATAGACGTCAACCACTTAGGAATTTCATCAGCTTCATTTTCCATTTTCAATAACAAATTATCTACATATTTCTCGAAACTGTCAAAACTATGGTTAGCAGAATCGATTGGATCAATATTAAACACTTCCCCTCCCATCATAACTAACCACCAAAATAAGTTCAGCGCCAAACTACGCGCATGACAACTACAAAATTCAACTGCTATCTAATACTTTTTTATGATTTAATTCTTTATTTTTCTATATTTAAATATTATTTTATTACTAAGTAATAATTTTAAGTAATTAAAATCCATTCATCTTCATATTTAGTTTTTGCATTATCATGAGTGGTATGGAACAAATTTGATGTATAACTAGATTATAATATTTTTTTCATAATCTATTTCTATTATTTTTCTAAAATTTTTAATTTAAATGGTAATCTGGACACTCTTTTACCTGTATCGAATATATTTATTTATGCTTACATTAATACGATGTTTATTTGAGCTTGTAGTGTAGAGTTAGATGAGCTATCATATAAGTATCCATTTTCTAGAGGATAGAGTTAGTTTTTTGACTTTTTTAATATCAAAAAAATTATAAGCTAATTAATTTTCTAAAGCACTTAATTTTTACAAAAGGGTATTACAAGAAATTGATTCTAAGTGCATTTATGTCAAACTATAATAATGAATGATAAGCATGATATATATATACTAAACTGATACAAGTTTACTCACTATTTAGATAAAATTGTAGTACAGAGGATAATTTGAAGGTGTGAATTGTTTAGCACTATTACTTTAGAAAATTTATTTTGCTTATGATTTCAATCAATGGTCTCATGATTATTTCAGTAATATTACTTTTAAACTTTAATAATTCTTCAGATAAATTTAATTTGTATTAAAGAGAATAATTTTTAATAAATTTTATTATATCACTATTAAAAACTTGCCAAAAAAGCATCTAATAGTACCACATTCTTATTGAAAATAATATACATACATCATCAAAATAAGCTTAATTAATTAAAAAAAATTCAGATTATAAAATATGAAACTATAAGCACGTAACCCTTTATTCTCTTTATAAACTTTCTATAGTTAGATGATAAAAAATGCCGCTAAAAATTTATAAAGTCGTATCTTTTCGTAAAAAATTATGCAACATGTATTATTCTTTATTAATGTATAAAGTTGTTAAAAAAAAGCTAAATTTTAACTTTTAAATTTCAAATATAATATTATATATTTTATTTTAAAATATGTTATATATGTATGGATTTTATCCTATATTTTTAGGGACAAGTTTTCGTGATAACTCGTAAAAATAGGCTCGTTTTGGTGTTTTTGAATAAATGTCAGATAGGTTGTGTTTTTTTCTGAATTACTAGAAATTAAAATTTTTAATTGATTACTTTTATGAAATACTGCTCATTTTAGATTAGATACTTTTATTAATGGACCATCTATGCAATGTTCATGATAAGGATGTTATACGTAAACCCCTAAATAATGGGATTAGGAAAAGATGGCTCATAACTCATTTTCTTATCAATAAGATAGCATTATTCTTAAAATTATTGTAGCGGTGCAATTTTATACAAACTTGAAACAAAAATTTCTTATTTTAAAAGTTTAAAGTAGCATTTTGATACTTTGTGGCGGTATTAACCACATGAATATGGGGAGTCAAAGTTGAATAAAAACTATTATAAGATTTATCCCCTTAATAAGTTACAGTGAACATTATAATAATATTGGGCTTTAGATTCACTGTTTTGTTGTTTTTACTTTTAGTTATACAATATTTGTACACAAAACTATATTCTATACATTAATAACGTGAAATAATTAGGGAAAATGACTAAAATCGTGTTATCTCGTTAGTTAATAGATGTTTTAAAGTAATAAGAGGTTTTAAAAAAACAAACAGAATTACACTCAATTTAATAATACAAATTCCAAACATACGTTCACCGTATCGAATTATATACATTAAAAAAAGCATGATCTAATGCAGCTTTTGCTGAAAGCCTTTTTGAAGGTACATATTCCAGAAGACTTAATAAAAGATGGTTTCCCATAATGCCTAATCGATTGTGAAGACTAGCAAGATCTTTAGATGGAAAATTTGGAAAGTTTTGTTGATAATATTTAAAACTGTTAATACCTGGCCAATTTTTTTCATGTGGTGTTCCAAGAATTCTATAGAAATAAAATTAATTGAATTTTATTGAATATTGAGTTAAAGTACTGAAAAATTTTAAATAGTTGATCTATTTCAGAATTTCCAGTGAATAAAGGTTTACCATTAATCTATAATTAACATAAAAATTATTTGAATAAATATGTACAAATAAAAGTATAGTAAATTTGATTATTTAGTATCTATACCATTTCAGAAAATATACACCCAACACTCCACATATCAACAGATGTTGAATAGAAATAACTGTCCATAAGAATCTCAGGTGAACGATACCAAAGAGTAACAACTTCTTGTGTATAACGTTTAACTGGTACATTATATGTACGAGCGAGACCAAAATCAGCCAATTTTACGGTCCCTTCTGTTGATAATAATATATTTTGGGGTTTAATATCACGATGTATAACCCTATTGGAGTGACAGTAGGAGAGTGCTTTCAATAATTGGAATAAAAATGACTAAAAATATTTTTATGAGCACATTGAAAAAAAATAAAAACAGAATTAATTATTTTTGTATTTACTCTTGTTTTAGATTCATCGATTGCACCATTTTCAGATATATATTGCTTAAGATCATAATTTAAGCATTCAAAAATTAGATAAATAGATTTTTCAACACATACAATATCAAGCAATCTTAATTCATTAAAATTAACACAATTATCAAGCATATTAATAGAAAATGTTTTCATAGTATTTTACTTGACAATATTAGGATGGCTTAAGTTTTTTAAAAGTGATATTTCACGTAATGTATTACTAGGAATACCTTCATTGGAACTATGCATTCATATTATTTTTAGTTATAATAGGTTTTATTTTGGAATTTAGCTTACGAATTATATTTGGTTTTTTTTATGGCCACATCCATTCCAGTAATTTTACATTTACCTTTGTACACAACACCATATGTTCCTTGACCCAAAATCATACATGTTTCATAGGCTTCCATCTAAGCCGAATATTGGCGGAACTACCAACAGAACAATCCAGTGCCGACGCATCTAATGTCGATACATTTTTTTTAGATTTTAATCATACTAATTTTTGTAATTTTATATAAAATAAACTTTAAAATAAATGTTTTTATATCATGATAATTATCTTTTACTAAAGTTTAACCTAGATATGATTAATTATAGATATCTTAAACATAAATGATCACTCGTAAATAATATCTTAACAATTTTTTTATCTATATTTCATCATATCCAGTATTAAAATATAAAATTTTATGCAAAAACTATAAATAATCACAAATTAAATAAAACATGTTAACTATGACAAGCTCCGATATGTCACCATTTGTCTACTCTAATCCCCCAAAATAAATAAATTAACACATTTTAGCTTGTTATCATTTTAATATTTATTTAAACAAAATTATATATAAGAATTAATTATTAGATTTCAGTAGTCATCATAAATGCAAATTTTTAAGAATTTTTAATATCAAGACCTGCTGAGAGGATTTAGTTATCATTTGACTTATTAATTAATAAGAGTAAAATGTTCTATATATAGACTCCACAAGTAAATTTTTACTCTAATATTAAAGTTAGCATTAATAAAATTGTGTCTTAAGAATGAAATAATCTTAATTTGACAAGCAATCAATTTACTAGAACGTAGTAGTAGCGTTAATTGATTGGCCATATTAACATAGCAAAATAATAATAACATTATTATGGCAAAATTATACTATTTTATTCATATTATTCAAATAATTCAATCCAATTTTTTTTAAATTCCTTCAAAGAATGAATATTAACATTGTTTTTATGAATCTTTCAGCTAATTATTATAAAAAATCTTTTTATTGCCTTCTAATTGAAGATATAAAACAAATATTAAGATATAAAGACCTATGCCGATAAACAGAACAAATGCCCCGTGGTGAAACTATACGGTACAGGGATGGAATTACGTTAACGAAATAATACGACTATATCCGGCATTTTTTATTACCCGAGTTTTTACATTTAAATAATAGAATTAGATACTATATTTTCATTTTATTTGTGAAAATAATATTTTTTGACTTTTTCTAACATTATTAACATGAAAATAATCGCAATATGTATTAATTTGTAGCGTGCTATTTCCATTGAGTGTAATTACATTCAATACTCTGTATAATAACTTTACGTAATATATATATATATATATATATTCATTAAAAAATAGCAACTTTATTTTATAACCTATAAGTAAATAATATATTCTAAAAAGAACCACTTTTAACTTTAGGTATGAAACTAGTCGTAGTGTAATTTAATTTTTTTACAGTAGTATAGCATATAAGGATGATGATTACTTTTAAAATTTAATATATATATTATTTAAATTTTTTTTATGAAGAAATTTTAGGATTATATCATAAAGACAGTATAGCATGTTTAATCAGTAAATATTCTCCCATTTAGAATACTTAAAACTAATTTTAAACATAATTCATCGTTTTTTAATGTTAAAAAGTATCTAAAGCAAATATTTACTTTAAAAAATACTGAATTATTAAAGCTTATACACATAGAGTGTCTCTACGAAATAGATGTATGAAACACAAATAAAATTTATATCAAATTTTAGTTTATTTGCAGATAGATACAAATAAATTAAATTAAGTTATATAACTATGCAAGTTATATTAATAAAATGAAACATATTATCAAACCTATCTATAATTGTCTTGTATGTCTTCCTTATACAATGTCATTTTAAAAATTTTAACTGTAGTTAATTTACTATCCATTTTACATTATGTGAAATATAATTATAGGGTAAATATTTATACCTGCTTCATTATTTATAAAAATTTTAATTTTAAGCGCTAACAATATCTCTATAACAGTCATGAAACTATCAGCAGGCTAACAAAATAAAAATAAGAATAATTCCCTAAGGTATACAGCAGCTACTAATTTTAACGTTTTAACTACGATTTTATTAGCTCTAAAACCATTCTTTTATATCTATAAAATATAAATATAGCTACAAAAACCGTATATGAATTAATTTATTACTCTAACCTCTTTGAAGTCATCTTTAATTATACGAACACCTATGATCATATAAATTATGTAACATTTAAATTTTTTTGTACTTCAAAAGATATTTATCATTATTATTATATTTTACATATCAGCACAATTTAGTCATCACGCCCTCCTATTTACCATAATGTTCGCGCATGCGCGTTATTGTATCAACTAGGGTTGAGGTGCTTTATAAAATTTATGTACACTTTCTTAAAATAACTCTAAAAAATTAATTTATAAATACAAATTATAATTTTTTTAAACTATATACAACTGTATTTTGCTATTAATTAAAAGTTAAGTTATTACTGGTAGCAGCTAGAATTTTTAAAATTTTTATTTTACCATTTATTATTAGTGGTCAAAGGGCTGTATACATCAAAAATTTTACCGTATATTCGTTTGAACTCAACGCTTTTTTTTATAACTTTTACTCTTATCATTCCTCTAAGCGTAATGAAACATAGCTATATAATAATGATGAAATGTAAAATTATATTTTTCTGCGCCATTCCGTAATCTATGAGCCATAATACTCGATAATTGTTAACAAATAGCTTATAAGTTTAAATTTAAGTACAATAACTGTTACGATTGAAATACATTTTATATTTATACACTTTAATTTACATTAAATGTTTCAATTTTAATAAGATAGTGAATAATAATTTATTCCAAACTTTTTAAATATTTTTTATGGAATTTTTTACACCTAATTTATATATTTTATAATCAAGTTAACAATAAGTTTAACAGATTAATGTCTATTCATTAAATATAATAATTATTTAAATTTTCATTTTAATCGATTGAAAAATTTATTTTTTTTAATTTAAATTAAAATATTTACGCTTGATGCCTATTTATTTGTTATAGACTAATTTATATAACAAATAGGTTTTTAGAGTTAAAAAAAATAATTTTATTGTAAAAAATCTTATTTTTATCTCTTAATATTAAAAATTATAATCTTATTTGAAAGAATTAACTAAATCAAGCCTAAATACCATGGTCTATTATGCACTACAGAAACATCTCTCATAAATTCCTAGAATGATAATTAAATATTTCTATATTTAATCTACTTTTTTAAAAAAATAAATTAATAATAGTTACAAAAACTAATTTTTTAGTTTTTAAAATTTTTTTAATAACACATTATAAAATTTTTTTAAGGAATTTAAATTTTATTCGAGTAATTATTAATACGGAATATATCTACATCAATAAATATTTATTTTTATTTATTATATAAATTTAAATTGTTTATATATTGCATATAATTTATTATTTATTAATTTAAAATTACTTTTAAATGTCAAAATGTTTATTAATTAACATTAATATCTCATTTTAATGTGATACATTAATCAGTTTACGATTAATTGAAATTAATTAAGTGATTATATGGTGGTTCTTATAAAATATTAAATATTTTTGTTTTACTTAAATAAAGCTTTTGTATAACAAAATTTGATAAAAATGGTATTAAATAATACATTTTTATATGACGGCATTTTTAGTCTAATAATCCGATTCATCCACCAATGCTACCTTAAGGTATTTTAATATTAACCGAAAACTGAAATTTATAATTCTTAATTAATATAATAAAAAGTATAGTTAACATTATATGTCCATAAACTAATGTTATCTATTCATATATACACAATAATGGTAAGCATAAAGTACAGATTCATGCCATGCTTCAATATTACTTATCTATTTCTTTTTGAATGAATTATTCAAATTAAAAATAAAAAAATTATCTTACGTAATTTTTCTTTTTTTTAGAACAAGGTAAATTTATGTATTTTGTACATGCAAACCAGTAATACACAAAAGACATGAGTTGAGCGATGGATAATGAATAGTTCGGTTTAGTTAATTAATAAGATTTGTGTATTTTTTCAAGGCTTAAAAGAAAAAAAAAAGAAAATGTATTAAATTTTTGCTATATAATCTGTTCTACTAAATAAATTTACACAATGAATATAACTTTAAATGTTTTCCAATATAGTGCTTAAATAATGTTAATTTTCGGTTATCAGTTAAATTAACTAATTTTTTTATGAATATCTGTATCAATATAAGTTTATCTAGTGAATTGTAAGTTATTTAAAATTATCAAATATGCTCAAACTAGTTAAAGATTACACCTTAATTCCTATCTATATGGTTTTTATTTACTAAAAGCTGGGTTCAAGTCTATAATACAATTATATAACCCCTTTTTATAGAGTCAAAAACAGAAAAATAAAAAAATAGTCATTAAAATGATCAATCAGACAGGTTTCATAAAAGATACAGCATATGGATGAATACGAACAGATAACACAACAGAATATCTGGTTTCCCGCCAAATAGTAACGACTTAGAAGTAGCTCCGTAGATAGCCTTTTTTAGATTTTGTATCATTATGAGATGAACTATTGTTATAGAGTTATAATAAAGTGAGGTATCTACAGTTATTGTATTATTTAATTCAGTAAATAACACAGTTGTTAAAAGAATAAGACCTAGATACTTGTTAGTTTATATCAGTACATAACATAAAGTTGGTAGTTGCCTTGTAATGATGCTGCAGTGTCTAAAACATCAATTAAGCAGAGATGATTAGGTGAAATATCATAACTTAATAACATAAATGATGTGTTTGACCTTTTAAATAGAATATATTTTTTTATATAAATAAATGGGCCAATGTATATATTACAGAAGTAAATCTTATTTAAATGATACTCAAATATGTATGGTATGTGTGCATTTTTTAATGGATTCTAAGGTAATACATGTATAATTATCATATTTATTAAAAAAACCATGTAATTACTTTAAACGAGCACATTTTTCAGCAGTAAAACATGGAGCCTTACTCTACTCTATTATATGGCTATGTCAAATATTTTCTATATGAGAATTTTTAACATTATTAAGCATATTTTTCTTTAAATTATAAATAAATGGTGTAAAGCCATGCTATATATTTTTTTTTAGTAAAAAGTTAATTATAAGGTTGTGTTGGTTCAGTAAGTGTTTGATACAGCTGATCACACTTTAGGGACTTTGAAAGTTGAACTTATAGAAATAAAATTGCCAATAAATGAATATTATTAACAAAAAAAGGTTATTAAAAATAATGGTACAAAAATTATTAATATTAGTGCCTGCTGCTAAAAAGCGCTAATATTGTATTATCTTTTCAATAAATAATGATAAATCAGCAATTGGGTAAAAATTTAATCACCTTTACATTTAAAAAATTCCGTCACCTTATTATGTTACTTTTAATATGCTCTTATATGATAAAAAAGATGTAGGTAGCTAGATATTGCTTATAAAAGATACTAAAAGCATACGTATGAGCTAATAATCCTTTCTTCTATATTGTAAAATACCGTAGGCGAAACGTGTATTAACAAAATTAGAATTTATAGGTGGTTTTTATTACTTTTTAACAATTTAAATCGTAATATATAATTATATACTTATTATTATAGCAACAGCAATGCTTACGTAACCATATTTTCAATATCAAAAATGTTAAATCAATACCCAACCAAATTTGTATCACGTTTACAATTTCAAACGAATTACAACAATATTTAATTTATTTTCGTATAGTCTCGTGCTTAAAGCTTAAACCATCGTCATCATACATTTTTTTATTAAAATGATAGATAAATAGATTATTAATTTTCACTCAGTATAGTTAAAAAATTTGTTTGATTGACTTAATATGAGATTCTAATAAAAAGTAATGAAAAATGGCGTAAATGGTTGATAGAGTAATTGTATTTATTTCAAATTTTAAAGTCATACTATTATATGAAAATAGTGCTATAAAATTGACTAGATTATATGAAAAATGCTATAGTTTTTAATATTAATCAAAAAAAGTCCACGTTATACTAATTATTTTATCAGCGCACGCACATATTAGTATAATGGCGCTAAAGGGGAGTGGTCTTGTGGAAGTAGTAGAATCTATCTTTACAAAATCTGAATATTTTCAAAATATAATAAGGTTAGTAATGTTATATAATTTTTATGATATATATATATATCGTTGCTACCATAAAATAAAAATCATTGTTGTCACTTCTATTTTTAGAATATAATATAAATTATAATTTTAGACCTGTTGAAAATTTTCTAAAAAAGTCACTTTCTAAAGAAATAATTTCTTCTTGTATTTTTATAAGAAACTATAATTGTTGCAATACACAGATTGTGTGTCATATATGTGGTGAATATTTGAAAAAAAAATCATTTCGAAAGCATACATTTATTTCAATAAACTGTAGATTTAATATTTGATATAAATAAGCAAAAAAATGTACATTTATATCTTTTTATTATGTAGGTAATCTTCATAGAAATCAAAACAGTGTAACTCACTATATTGTAAAGATGTTATTTGAAGATGATGAATATGAACAATATAATAACGTAAGATGTTTATGGATTGAAAATATTTTATGTCATATGTAGAAATCATATTATGAACAATTAACTATGTTGAGTTTTTTTCTTAAGCAAGGTATTTTTTTTCTTTCTTGATCATAAATATTAATTTTGTAATGTTATTGGTTGTATAGTTAAAAAGAAAATTGTTGTTCTCCTTATTAACATTGATAAACTATTATATGAAAAAAACCAAATATTATTATACACATTATTTGATGCTACACGATACAATTCAAATTTCATATTTATTGGTGATACTACACGTTTGGTATTAATGTTATTATTGATATTAAATTGAATTATATATGTAGAATATTGTAGAGTTAATGGAAAAAAGAGTAAAATCTAGATTTTCTCATCAAATCTATACATTAAATGGTTCTTTAAGTAGATCTCAATTTATTGATTATTTTAAGTAATGATTTAATAATTAATTTATAGTATATTGAGATTATGGTTGCTATGATTCTTAAATTAATTATTATAGGAAAATACTTGATAAAATTATAGAAAACAATGAAAATGATAATGTTAATAAATTATTCCATTCTTTATTATAATAAGTTTTTTAATTAGAAAATTGATAATCTACTTTCAAATATTACATTAGAGGATACTAGCTACCAGCAACTTGCATATTTAACAGTAATATATTATTAGTTACTTTATTGTTAATAATAATGTAGCTTATATCATATTTGCACTTAAAAAATAAAGATAAAATTAAATTGGATGATTATGAGAAGAAATTGCATACATATTGTATTCAACCTAATGGTATTAAAATAATAACAGGTATGATCTTGAAACTAGTTTTAATATTATAAAATATTTTTCAGTTATATATTTATTTAATTAAAACTATAGGTCTCTCAAATTTAGAATTAATAATTGTGTTGATTGGTACAAAGATTTCTATTCAAAAACCAAATCATCCTGTATTTACTAGTGTACAACTTTATCACGGTAATATCATACTAAAAAATAATAGTTTGTAGATAATGGCTAAAAATAAACATTGTATAATATTTGAATTAATAGTTAATATTTATAAATAGTATTAAAAGTAGTATTTTTATAATATTATTAATTATCAAATTAACTTAATATATGTATGTTTAATAGTTAAACTGAATGGTTAGATATTATTAATATGTGCTTAAATATGGCAAATAGTATTGGTGATAGTAAGTTGCTGTGTAGTTTTTTTATAGTTTAATTTATTTATGCTATCATAGTTATCATTATTTTTTATAAAGAATTGCCAGTTTTATTATTTACCATATGTGTATATATATAGTAGTTATTCCTTATAAATTATATTCAACCATAGAAAATTCAATAAATGAGTAATATTTTTGTAATTACAATCAAAAAAGTACATATGTATTGATTTTTTGAAGTGTTTTATATCTCAATTTAAAATATAATCTTTAAAATATTACTCTTATTATACAAGTTTATTGTGGTAATTTTATATATATTTTATTAATAAGTTAAAGCATAGAAAAAGTTTTTTTATTCATTTAATAATAGTTGTAATAGTATGCTTATTTTTGATTAGGAAATTGAGAATCTATATAGCTTAACATTATTTTAAAAATTTAAATGTTGATAAATATCATAGATTTGATTGTAAATTGCTATTCAATGTGTTTTAAAGTTAGGGTGTATCTATTGAAATGAATTAATTTTAAGCAAAATTGTAAAATTCATACTTTTAACTTTAAAAACAAACTAATGTATAAAAATATATATAAATGGCCATTAACTATCATTTTCATGTGAACTGATTAAAATAAAATGATTTTCTTTTTTCTAATAGAATTCACTAAATTTATCAGTCAAACTAACTATAGAGTAGTCGATGTAGATAAAATCTTGTTTGATAATGTATGTAAATATATAAAATTTTAAAATTTAAATTTTTTTTTAGAAAATTAGTGAGTTATACTGTTATGGTATATTTATTAAACCATTGGATGGTCATCATAATAAAAAACAACATTTTTATCAACTTTCAATAGATCCTTATGAAATTGTTGATTACATTAAAAAATCAACTAATATTAATCATGATATAAAATCTATTATTTATAATCTAAATTAATAGATTAAAAAAGTTTTAAAAATTTTATCAATTGCTTTATGAGTAAGTAAGTAGATGTTTTATTATGGTATATCATTGGAAAACATATACATATTGTTGATTGTGCAATCTGTTTATTAAAAATTTTTAAGTGCTTACTTGACTATAAACGATTCAATGTATTAACTTTTAACGCATAACATAAAAGGTTGATTGATTGTACATCACGACACATTATTTTCGAATTAAGCAGATGTATAATAAATAATAAGATTAAACTGTGCACATATATACATCTTAATTATAACTAGCTGTTGAATTATTACATCAACTATCAATATTGATATGTTTTGATTATGTGGAGTGTTGGCAAAACATTCATTATGGGATGTATTTCAATGCTTGGTGGGTTTTTTAATTGTATACTTATGTATATTGTATTTATTAAAATGAAGAAATATTGCCCATTTATACCACTGGTGGTTAATTTATGTGTCATTGATTTAATACAATGCTATTTTATAATACCATGCTCAATAATTCAAGTGTGGAGTCGTTTTTTTACTCATCATGTTAATGGATGTAATGCAGTGGGTATGATAAATGCTTTTTTATTTGTCTGTTCACAGTACACATTAATGTTTGCTATATGTGTAAGATTTTTCTCAGTAAAAAATCCATTCAACTACAGAAAATATGTAACAAAAAAAACAACAATTTATGGACTTTTGATGTGTTGGATGATGGCATTTATCATAACATTACTTCCAGTGGTTGGTTGGAGCAAATACATACCTGGAGATAATTTATGTCTACTAGATGCAAAAGCTAGTAAATCTTTTGTTATTTTTGTTGCAGTAATAGTATATTTGATACCGGTTGTTACTATAATTGTACTATATGGAATAATATTTCATATACTATCATCTCAAAATATTAAACGTGCATCCCAAAATTATTCTGCATCTAATAAAGCTAATATCAATTATAATGACATTAAAGTTAGCTTTAGAAATGTGTTATCATTTATTTATCACTTTCTTACATTCTCTTTAATAATGGATACCGTTCGTAACTCCAAAACCAATGATTCTTATATTGAAAGTAATTATATTAGTTGTATTGATGTATACTGCTAACCACTATATTTATACTCTACTATTAAACGTTTATTAGATATATCTCATAGTAAAAACAAATCAAAAAACACATTACCGTGTAAATTAAATTAGTTCTAGTAAGATTCTATTAATATTTTAGTAAAAGTAATAGAAAGAAGAGAAAGTTTGACAGATGAATGTGACAATCGTAGTAATATTAATGGTAACAGTGATAATAGAAATGTACCACTTCTCTTACAAAAACATCAAAAAATGGAAGTATTTTTTTAGAAAATTATTAATTAATCTTATTTTATGATATTAGATTATGTTCTTACGAGTGCTTTTACTCATCATAATATGTCATATATTATCATGGACACCATTTCTTATCAGTGGTGTAGTTTATACAACTAAAAAGAGACATAATAATAACACATTTCAAATCACTGATTTTTCATTTATTATGGCTTTACTCAGCACTGTATCTAATCCAGTGATACAATTAATTCTAAATAATAATTTTAAAAAGATTTTTATGAAAATGAGTAAATATATATATTTTTTACTCCATTATCAAACTTATTATAATATGCTTTTATATTTATAGTGTGTTGTGTGGCATCACAAAATCAAACACCATAGAATGGAACCTAAAAAAAATATAAAAATATTGCATTAACTATATTGAAAATTGTTTTTTTTATTGTGTAAATACAAAAAAACTAATTTATATAATGTACAATTTATTTCTAAAAGAATTATACTAAAATTTACCCATCTCTAATAATAATCATCATCAATTTATGGAATAATTTATTAAATTATTTACAATTAAATAAATTGAATAAACTTAAAGACAGCGCAAAATCTGTTAATTTAATAATTAATGTTATTAATTAGTTGCTATGGTGTTAGTTAATAATACAATTAAACAATTTCGTTATGATGTAGTAGTAATCTTAATTTTTGTGTTACTATTTTTAATATATTATGAAATAGAGTCATATATAAAAAATAATAATATTGGAATTTAATAAAAAAATGTATATAATGAATATAGAAACTGTAGATAAATGTTTAAGATGATAATACCAATAATTGGTGTGTGGATAGTGTTGACGAATTTTGTCGACAATAAAAAGGTTTATAATAACTGATTTTTGTAGAAAAAGAGGAGTTACTCATTAAAAAAAGTATTGATAAAATATTTGAATTGAAAAGTGACAATCTACTAATAAAAAGTCAAGATGAGATATATTCTATTTTGGAATAAAAGAAAAACATTTCATATTGTAGTGTGTATCATTATGAGATATTTATTAAATAAATATGACGTATTTTTTACACTGAAATGGATCAGTAACTATAAACAAATGCAATGGGATATATCTATGAACATATTCTATTAAATGCAGTAAATAAAGTAAACTACCCTTTAAATGATTATTAGAAAAATATTACAGGTAAAAATATTGATTGGCTAATTTTTAATCTATTTTTGTTGGTATAATATAAACAAAATTACTTGTTGTTATTGTATTTTAGTATCCAATCTACTGCATTGGTTATGTGATGACATTGAATTAACTAGTTCTTGAAAACAATAAATGAATATAATAGATTAAAGATAATATGTTTTATTATTGTTAAAATTAATTAAAATAATAGTTTTTTTTAATAACTTGAATTATTTCATGAACTGTAATACATATTTAAGTGATTAATAAATAGCATTAATTTTTTTATTGATACAAAGATTTATTATGTACAACAATACAACTAGTTACATTTAATTTTAGATCTGATTAAAATATCCGATAATGTATTATTTATAACTAAAGGATAATCCGATATGATTGTTTGATTTTTAATAGGTTTATTTATCGTAGGGTTTCTATAGTGAGTATCGTGGGAATAAAAGAAAATTTTATATTTCAATGGGAAAAATATGTCAAAAAAAGAAAAAAACTCCAAGTAGCATAATAGTCAATCAAAAAAAATATTCTGTTGTGAATAAAATAGCAGAAGGTTGTTCACATTTTTAATTTATATTTATTAATAATATTTTAAATTCATAGGTGGATTCTCTACAATCTATAAGGTAAAATTAAAAAATGAAGTGTATGCATTGAAACGAATAGGTGCTAATGATAAGATGGAAGCTGCACAGTTTTTAAAAGAAGCTTTTATTATGGTATCTAATTGTGTTTATAAATGTAAAAATTATCTTTATTATTTTAAAGAAAAAATTTTCACACAATCGCCACATATTAAAATGCATAGATTATTGTAGTAGACCTAATGAAAATGATATAATAGATGTTTTTATTGTTATGGAATATTGTAAAAGTAACTACTATTGTTATTTTATACTTATATCGATTGATATAAAATATACAAATAAACCTTAGAAAATCTTAATGAAGTATTAGATGATTTAAAAAAAAATAATCAATTAAATTCTCATAAAATATTAACTATTTTCAACCAAATATGTCTTGCAGTAGCAGAGTTTCATTATGCAAACCCACCATTAATTCATCGTGATATTAAAGTAATCAATTATAATTTTTACATATATACTTTTATTTGATATTTTCTTTTATGCAAATTATTTGTATATAGACAGAAAATATACTTCAAAAAGATGAACAAACATATTTGTTGTGTGATTTTGGAAGTGTAACTGATATCATTTATGATCCAAGGAAAAGTTCATTCCATAAAATTAATGATGATATACTAAAGTATTTGATTAATAAGCAAATATATTATTAAAAACTGTAATATCTTTGATTAAGTAATACCACATTGGCATATCGATCTCCTGAGATGGTTTCACAACTTCAAGGAAAAGTTATATCAACAAAATCTGATATATGGGCTTTAGGATGTTTACTCTATAAAATGTATTGTGGTATGACACCATTTGGTGAATGTGAAGCTAAAATAATTGATGGTTTATTTACTTTTCCACACAATTCAATATGTCCAGAACCAGTTCAAGAACTTATACGTATTTTATGATCTAAGATTTATTGCATCGTTATATATTTATAGTTGTGATACTTTTATTTGTTAAATTGACATCAAACTTTCATTTTTTTTTAAAATTTTCTATTTTGTTATAACATATGTATATATTTACGTGAATTAATTTTAAATTATTATTTATTAATAATGTTAAAATATAAGATATATTACATTTTAAAGATACTACTATAAATATTTCATTTTTTATATAATTTTTTTACTATCACTTTTTTATAGTGTATTAGTAAACCTTTTTATTTATTGATTAAACTTTTTTTATTTAAGAATAAATATAATAGTTTTTACTGATAATCTTTTATATTAATTGATTAACTAATCATTTATTGTGTAGGGTTCATGATAAACGTCAATCCAGATTTACGTCCTAATATCTATGAGGTTCATATTAGAACTACTTCAATTCTAAATATTGAGCCAATATTAAGACCGATAAGTGTATTTTTTTAAATATATAAATATACTCAAATAAATATGTTATTATAGCAAATGTGTCATAAACCAACTACTCAAATTTCAAGAGAAAGCAACTCTTATGATTCATTGTATTTTTTAAAGTTTTTATTGCCGTTATATTTAACATATTTTAAAAATATAATTTAATTTTTCTTTTTTTTTAAAGTTAGTTGATATATGATAAAGTCTAGATAAATAACCAAATTTACTATTTAAATCTAATGATTTGCTTTTAACATTCAATTTACAATAACATTTAATTGCATTATAAAATTTGTAATCTTTTTTCATATAAATTTTCCATTAAATTTTAAATTTCATAGATTATTCCATTTTAATCATATTTATGCCATCCATTTTCAATAGTCCCGTAGTAATACTTTAGTTTTATATTTTTTTATAACCCACATTTTAATCTACTTTTTTATTTATATTTTTAAGATGTAATTTTTAATTCATTTTCTTTTTTATTATTTACGCAATATGTGTATATACATTTTCGTATTTTAATATAACTAACAACTAGTAAATAAAGGGATATATGTGCCCTTATTACAGTTGAATTAGCTGCATTCTACTTTTGAGGTGCTTAATCATTTTTTCTAATTTTAGCTTATTAAATTTAAATGTATTAGAAATAATTCAATGTTTCATTCACATGAATCATCATCTCTAATTATGAATCAAAATGTAAGAGGCTCTCCAGCTAGTATTAGTTATTGTAAGAATATCAACCCTTTTGCTATAGCAACCGAGAAAAATAAGTATATGGTTTTTTTGATTTTTATAATAATTCATTCTTTAGACAATGTGATAGGATGAAAAATGAAACTATATCTAATTCACCACTTTCCTATGAAGAGTCTTCACAGAATAATTGGTCACAGTTCACATCTGCAAGCAATCATCACTCATCAGTGAAATCATATACTAAAAGTGAAGTTTTGGTATGTATTAATAAAATTTATCTAGTTAATAATTGCATTTATTTGCTATACTATAGTCTCAATCTCAAAATACCTGTTTACCTAGTGATCCAACAATATATAGTGTGCCTAATCAGTCGTTTACTGTTACCAATCTACAAAAACCTAAATCACATTCACGGCATAGAAGTCTAAATGAGCAATTGTTTAAATTAAATGTTAAGCCCTTGGGTAATAAAATAATAATATATTGATTTTACATAAAAATAATATTTTCATTGCAGAGGAAATTGGAGAATTATCTATTGTTAATGTAAAAAACAATGATAAAAGTTCTATATTCGTTAGAAAAAATATGGATATTGATTTTCATGATGGACAAAAAATTACTAAAACAAATAAGGATCATGCTAATGGCGCCACTTATAATCCTTTCAAATCAATTAATCCATTAAATAACAAGGAAATTGATCAAAAACGAGATCCTTCTAATCATTCCAACACTAAATCAAAGTTTAATCTAATTTTTTATTTTTAATTAAAAATTGAATTTTAGTTGTGATAATAGTCGAACTGGTACTACTAGATGTTACAATTCATATTCATTAACAAAAACTATCAATTTAAATAATAATCCATTCTCTAATAATACTACTAACAATAATGATAGTGAAAGTTATTTTAATCCATTTAAAATTCATCATAATAATCAAACTACCACACCAAAAACCCCAAGTATTTCAGGAGTATTTTACACATATAAAAACTAAAAATATATAATACTTTAATAATAATTACACAAATTGAATATAGAATATAGATGAAAAAAATCTTAAACCAGATTCTAGCATTGATCCTAAATCCATTAAAACTTTTAATCCTTTTTTACCATCAACTTCTTCAAATAATCCATATAGTTTATAAGAATTATAAAAAACCTAATAATACAGATGTAATTAGATCAAACTTTGCTACATTTAACTATTATTGTATTCATTTCTATCATTTTATACAAAAATATGAATTTTTTTTCTACATTCTTGTTCTAAAATATATCTATTAATTCAAATAGTATTATTTAATAGGTTTAACTGATGTTAAATCACCTCAAAAATTTACCTAAGAAAAAACCTACTATCTATTTGA
>JRUX01000995.1:0-26240 GCA_001407235.2 Kudoa iwatai
AAATTTATCTGATAACTTTTACATGTTTATAATTTTTAACAAATTACCCCCATTGAATCTAATTACTTTCCTAAACCCTTTAAATGATATCTACAGGCTTTTGATTTGTGATACATCACTATTAAATTGTTATCTACTACAAGCATTAATATATTTATATGATTACCTTAACAAAATGATATATAAACTAATAAATATTTTCAAATTAACATTTACTACTTTAAATATTTAATGAAGTTAAATCATATAAAATGGTACTATTTATTTTGAGTTGCATTATACATTGCGTTTACTACATTCAGGTGGTTAATTTTTTAATGTAAAGAATTCTATAGGTTACAACATCATAATTATTGACTATAAATAATACTTTAAAGATTATTTTAATTCCAGTACAAGCTGATAGCACAATTTAATGTCATATAATGTTTTAAAGATATATGAGTGCCACCCTTTAACAAATTTAATAAAATTATGATGTTAACGCATCCAATATAATAGGATAAATCTAAGATTATTAATATTTTTACTATTATGCTGTAACATTCCAATCAAACCATTCAACTACAATCCATAACAATTGCGATATCAAACTAACCAATTTTTACAGTTTATTCCATTTTAATATTTCAAAAAAAAGTAGTTCATATAATTTTTAAATTGAATGGCTAGCCTTTTTATTTTTTAAACATTTAAAAGTTGCACTAAACCAAACTAGCCGTTAATTTTGACTATGTAGTCGGTGCTGTATTTTATTTGTCGTAGTTCTTCGTACAATATTATCACATAATCCTTATGTGCCTGAGCTGTGTTCGATTATACTTCTATCATAATCTGTCAATACAGAATTACACAGCTACCAAATTGTAGCATATTTTAATATTTTTATTGAAAAATGTTTTAATTTAATAACAATTATTATTGTTTTCTATACTGTGCTATGTAAATAACTTCATCCAAATACTTTAATGTCTATATAATATTAATTTAAATCACTCTTAAATTTTTATTGTATCTAAAGGAGAAATCAAATATTTTACTTTACATCATTATTTGATTAATTTCGTTTAATTAATAGAAGACAGCCGAACAGACTCGAAGGGTAACAAGTTGGTAAGATCCTCTTAAATTTGCTTCAGCCTGCAACTAAATACCTAACATTAAGGATAACGTTCTTCATAGTAACTCAACATCTGAAAAAAATCTAAGTGATACGATGAGTGAAGAGTTTTATGATGCACTTTCTGAAGTATATATTTATATATTTCTTTTAATTTTATCATCAAAGTTATATTTATCAATTTAGCTTGTAGGTTTGTTAAATTTATTTTTTGTTAATTTGTAATATCTTTTAATTTTAATTATTTTAGAGTATGGATAGTTCATCCAGGGACCGTCATCTATTAGAAAATGATGACGACGATGATGATGATGATGATGATAATGATAAAACCACAAACACCAATATAGAATCTCTTTCAGAAAAAAATCCTACCCTGTTCTCACAGCAACCCTTTGATAATACTGGGGAAAATCTGTGTGTGAAAATAAGCACATCTCATCATGCCCTTAAGCAATCATCATCTTTAAATGCTCTCCAAGATCATTCTAACAATAGCAATCATCGATCCATATCAAAAATAGCTAATGTACCTTTCATATTAATCATCATTACTTTTTTTTTGATATTTTTCAAAAAAAATACAATTATTTGTTAGTTAAAAACCCTTCGAAAAACTATACCACCTCGTCCGGATGTAAAACTTAATCTATGGGGCTTTATTAAAAATGCTATTGGTAAAGATTTGTCAAAAATTCCTATGCCTGTATGTATTTTAATATGAAAATCAACACAAAACTAACATTTTTCGTTAGGTAAATTTTAATGAGCCTATTTCTATGCTTCAGCGTGTGACAGAACCACTACAGCACTCATCGTTATTAGATCAAGCCGCTGCTACAACAATCAACGATTCACTCATACAGTTGGTGTATGTAGCTGCCTTTAATGTAAGCAGTTATTCCTCCAATGTTTATAGAACTAGTAAACCATTTAACCCACTTCTTAATGAAACGTTTGAAATGGATCGTTCCTTTGATCTCGGTTGGAGAAGTATATGTGAACAGGTAGAGCACATTTTTATACATTTTTCTTGTGTAAAATTAATTTTAAGAGTAATTATTATAGTTAAAAAAATTTAAATTTAATTCTAAAAAAATTTACATTTTTTACTATTATTTGTATTGATTTTAATTCTGTCTATAAAGGATGAATAATCTTTTCTTTTAATAGCATTTATTTATTTTTAAATTTTGTTTAATCCTTTTAAAAATATGATAGATATTTGTGTTATAATTGTATTAAACACTATATGCATGGTTACTTTAAATGATGTATTGGTTTAGTTTTAGGTAAATATAAAATTTTAAATTTATATGCGCTAGCTGCTAATATTTCAAAACACAATATCACACTACTATTCATCATTTTGTCTTATATAATAAAATTCCTCTTTAATGAAATGTTTAATCATATTATTTTGTGTTTAATCTTATAGATTTAACTAATAATAGTTATGAAAAATAGTAAGAAGTTTTTTTTATATTTTTTATTGACAATAGTCTAATATTAGAGTAATTTTTAAGATAAAAGATACTCTTTAAATGTTTTTACCTTTCAAAAATTACAATATACATTTTAAACGATTATGAATCAAATTTGATATACATAATTTATTAGGTCACTCACCATCCTCCAGCCTGTACACTTTATGCAGAAGGAAATGGTTGGAATTATACGGAAAATTTCAATGCTAAAAGCAAATTCAGAGGAAAATATTTGTCTGTTGAAATGTTAGGCTTAGCTCATCTTTATATTACAAAATCCAAACACAATATTACGTGGAATAAAGTTACTTGCACAGTTAACAACATAATCATGGGAACACTTTCTATAGATCAAGTATGAAAGGTTTTTTAAGGTTATTTCAGCACATTTATTTTAGACTGGTAACAGTGAGATTGTTAATCATGACACGGGAGACGTGTGTAAGTTAGTATTCCACTCCCATTCAATGTTTAACAAATCTATGCGTAGAAAGGTATCCCAAATGCTTATAACCATAAAATTTGGTTTTGTGTTTTATATGATTCTTTAAATAGGTTACTGGAACTGTATTTGACAAAGATGGAGGTGTGCATTATGTGATAGATGGAAGGTGGGACGAAGGTATTAGATATGCAAAAGTAAGGTCAAAAAATGCCGATGGTTCATATGAAGCTGGTCCTATGTTGCCACTCTGGACAATTGAGCGCCTTCCGTATTTATTTAACATTTTTTTTTAATTTTTAATATTATGTAGACCTATGGCTGAGACAATGTATAATTTTACTGAATTTACATGCTCCTTAAATGCACCTGAACCATTAGCTGCTCCTACGGATAGTAGATTTAGGCAAGATCAGCGTGTAATGGAAGAAGGAGACTTTCAACTTGCAAATCAACTAAAGTGTGCATTAGAACAAAAACAGCGTGCCAGACGTGCATTTGCACTTAATCAGCTAAAAGAACGTGTAAATTTTTTACATGACTATGTTTATTATGGTTTCATTTATTATTATCGGTTTCCCATACTTAGGGAGGATCACTACCTAGCCATTGTGATGAAGCTATTGACCCTTTATGGTTTGATTTAGAAACATCGTCAGCTTATAAAGCTCCTGGAGCTCTGTACAAATATAAAGGTGGCTATTGGGAACATAAACTTATACAAGATTGGTCTCAATGCCCAGACATTTTTTCTTTACCTAACGAGCATCATGCTAATGAAACATCGATCATCGAATAACCCAAAATTTTCCCATATTTCATTTTTTTTTATTTTTTATAGTATACACATGGATATCATGAAATGTAATTCACGTCATTATATTTTCTCAAATTTTTTGTATCTATCTAATACAATAATTTAGATAGAAATATATCTACAGTACTATATTGTTTGTTGGTTAAAAACGCCTTGTCTACTCAACCAGTTAACTTGTCTACCTTTCATATATAAACAAATGGTATAGCTATTATTTGTTAACATTGATTTTTGTATCTTTAAGCTTGTTAATTATTATTACTTATTTTTTATAAGTTTTTATTGCTGTTATTAAAACCATGATTATTAATCAAACATTTTAATGTTTTTTGAAATATCACACATCACAAACTTTACCAGTGTCTTTAATAAGGTTATGCCTTCATATGACATAGTTATATAGCGACAGTAGTGCATAGATTTAATTCATAAATCAAAAGATGGGATGGTACCTTAATTTTGTATAATATAGCCACAAAATAAATTCATGGTAGATTATTAATTGAGTGCAAATATGGTATGGTTATCATAGGTCACATTTTAATAATCTAAGGCTTGAATCTTAATTAGAGTTGTACTGCTGTTCTTATTTACATGTTAACTAATCTATACGAAATCTTTAATTGTGCTAAAATTGTCATAATTCCAGGTGATGTGTCTAAAATTGTGATAAGACCTAGGTGGTATGCGTCAAATCTGAAGTGATTGTCAATATGTTACCAGGAAACTTAATTATAAACATTACAAAAAAAAGCTCAATCAAAAGGATGGAACCTCAATCTCTCTTATAAAATGGATATTAATAATTTATAAAAGATAAATAAGATATAACTAACAAGTGATTGCCAGCAGAATTTGCCTAAGCTCACATCGAACATCACAATTTATTGCAGAGTACTATGAACGCTATAATTGGTAAATATAGCGCCCCCATGGATTGGTTGGATAGTTGTGTCTAAGAATACTATATCGAAAAGATATGGACATTATTTTGTAGGAAAAATTTTACCACATTATTAATATTCTGCAAAATTCAAAAAAACTTGTATTAAACTTGGAAAATAGCTAATAAATGTTAGAATGTAGTGATTATTAGTAAAAATGTGCCTATATAGAATATAGTTGAAGTATTTTATTAGAAGAATAAATAGATACGGCATATTATAAGGTGCATAATAAGTAAATCATTACCAGACTTAATATTCCATCTGATGAATGTGTGTTCCTATGTTAAACTATGATAACAAAAAATGACATATAAACATACTTTCAGTCACATTCAATTGATTTTTTAACACTTAAATAGGATTAATAAAGTTCAAACATATGGCACAAGGCTATATATGTAACGAAATAATTAGATTTAAAATTAATCAGTAAAATGTTCTTTAAAATTTTCATAATCTATCACAAACATTCTCTCTATATTGTTAATAGCTATTACTGGTATTTAAAACAACTTGATAAAATATATTTTTCTATATTTTCAACATTTATCATATAATTTTATACTAGACATTCTGAAGTTTATTTAGACAAACATAACTAATCACAAAAGCCTAATTATACACCAAATAATAAGTTTTAAAGAAATCTTTTATTAAAAATCTTGAGCTATATTTAAAATATGAATTTTAAAGTAAAATAGGATCTTTTTAGAAGGTTTGTATGAAACGTTTAATTAATGCTTATTAGTGTAAGCACATACAATTAAGTTAAATCATATAATGAATATTGCTACATGTACATTAAAAGTATATTTATGACTGAAAATAATATTAACCAGGATAAATTAGTAGCAATAAATTTAAATGAATTAAAAACACGGGTTTAAAGCTTTAATTTATAAATAATTTTATAGGCAACTACTCTCATCAACTTACTAAAAGATGATAGCGTTGCAATGTATGACATAAAATAACAATGTTTTATGTTATCCATACAAAATATTTTTATAAATTTATAAAATAAGAAACCTAGTTCATGTCAACACTATCATTCCAGATTCCAGAACTATTTCGATGAATAAAATCTCGATTTGTGTTCTTGAAAATTTCATTCATATTTACACGAGGTATTGGTCCAAATATATTCTCTGCACATAATTTGTTATCTTTGATCTTAAATAATACATATATAATTTGTATTTGGATAATAAATATTACTTGCTGAGTAATAGTACTCCATATTTTTTCACTTCTAGCCCATTCTGGAATAGGTTTATTGCTATCAGAGCACTGAACATAGTATTCATCATTATCATCAGATGCAACGTTACTATCAACCATAGTCATTTCATACTGGTGGGATGAATTTGATTCACTACAGCTATTATTTTTCTCAAGAATAAATGTACTTGTTTTTTTTGCTTCTATTTCTCCACTATTATTACTATTTTTAATATCACTAGCTTCATTAGTTGCTACTGGTGTTTCATCAGGTACTGGAAGAGTAGATGAAAAATTTATTTTATTGTCAAAGTTTAAGCTTTTAAAAGGTGATATATTTGCTTTTTTTTCGACGAAAATAGCATCAATTTTGTCTATGGAATGTTTTATGCATTGTTGCCCATTGTTAAACGGTGTACTAGCAATTGCTGCAAATCTTTCAACATTAGGTTTATCGATGGATTTTGAATTGTTATTCAAAACAGTTTGAGAATTAAAAATATCATTTTCAAAAGTAGTTTCATCAACAGTTATATCTTGTATAGTTTCTAAAATTGTATGGGGTGGATGGCGTGCATCCTTCTTTGGTGGTAAAGAGCACAAATTTGATGTATCCTTTTTCTCATATAATCTTGTAGGATTTATAACACTGTGTGTTTTAAAAGTGATTGGTGTTAATTGACGAGTAGTAGCTTTACGGTTCTGTTTATTGTTTTTATTCAGTTCAGCAATTTTTTCTAAAAAATAAATATAAATGAAAAAAAAACATAATTACCTCTCGCTACTTGCTTTCGTAATTCTTCATATTGATATTTTTTTAATCGTTCTTCTTCAGCTTTCATTCTTCTCTCTTTATTAGCCATAATTCGATTAATTGTTTTAGCTTTAAGTTCTTCTTGTTTAGCCTTAACCTGCTCCATTTTTTGATGTTGAAGCATTTCACACTTTGCCATCTTACCACGAAAACTACCTTTAATTGGTGTAGATTTGCTTCCACCCGATGATAATGTATCTGCATTATCACTAACATTACACACACTAGTAAATGTCACATGTTTGGACATTTGATGAAAATTTCTTTTAGATTTTTCTGAGCTAATTCTAAAAAAAATTATTTTTACTAAACTAAGGTAATTCTTAGTGTACATTTTATTTGTGATATTTTTTTTCGAATTATATTTAACTTTTAAAGGTGTGACATTCTCTTCAACATTAATTTTTCTTTTTGGAAATTGCTTTATATTTTTAACCTGAAATAATTCAAAATCAATATAAAATAAACTGACCTATTACCATATTAAAACTTACTTGTAAGCTTTTCTTTTCCATTACCTTATCTGGTTTAGGTAATGAGATATTTTTTGGCGAAATCGTATCGATATGCAAATTTTCAGATTGATCGGCATTGGCAACTGCTTGTGGTAGTGTCAATTTTATGTCAACTACACAATCGTGGGATGGACTATTTTCCTTATTATCACCACATCCTAATTGAGACACAGCTTCTTCGCTAATTAATGAAAGTTTTTTCCTACCTTGATTGTGATTTTTATTTTCCAATACTATGCTATTAGATGTTGCAAAACTTTCCAATTCAGTTATCTCAAAAACAGATTGATTATCTAGTAAATTTGTGCTTTCCTTGCTAATTAAATATTTTAAATTATAAAAATAGATGGTTAAATGAAATACCAAATCACAATACTATCTATACGTTTTTTTATAGACGTCAACCACTTAGGAATTTCATCAGCTTCATTTTCCATTTTCAATAACAAATTATCTACATATTTCTCGAAACTGTCAAAACTATGGTTAGCAGAATCGATTGGATCAATATTAAACACTTCCCCTCCCATCATAACTAACCACCAAAATAAGTTCAGCGCCAAACTACGCGCATGACAACTACAAAATTCAACTGCTATCTAATACTTTTTTATGATTTAATTCTTTATTTTTCTATATTTAAATATTATTTTATTACTAAGTAATAATTTTAAGTAATTAAAATCCATTCATCTTCATATTTAGTTTTTGCATTATCATGAGTGGTATGGAACAAATTTGATGTATAACTAGATTATAATATTTTTTTCATAATCTATTTCTATTATTTTTCTAAAATTTTTAATTTAAATGGTAATCTGGACACTCTTTTACCTGTATCGAATATATTTATTTATGCTTACATTAATACGATGTTTATTTGAGCTTGTAGTGTAGAGTTAGATGAGCTATCATATAAGTATCCATTTTCTAGAGGATAGAGTTAGTTTTTTGACTTTTTTAATATCAAAAAAATTATAAGCTAATTAATTTTCTAAAGCACTTAATTTTTACAAAAGGGTATTACAAGAAATTGATTCTAAGTGCATTTATGTCAAACTATAATAATGAATGATAAGCATGATATATATATACTAAACTGATACAAGTTTACTCACTATTTAGATAAAATTGTAGTACAGAGGATAATTTGAAGGTGTGAATTGTTTAGCACTATTACTTTAGAAAATTTATTTTGCTTATGATTTCAATCAATGGTCTCATGATTATTTCAGTAATATTACTTTTAAACTTTAATAATTCTTCAGATAAATTTAATTTGTATTAAAGAGAATAATTTTTAATAAATTTTATTATATCACTATTAAAAACTTGCCAAAAAAGCATCTAATAGTACCACATTCTTATTGAAAATAATATACATACATCATCAAAATAAGCTTAATTAATTAAAAAAAATTCAGATTATAAAATATGAAACTATAAGCACGTAACCCTTTATTCTCTTTATAAACTTTCTATAGTTAGATGATAAAAAATGCCGCTAAAAATTTATAAAGTCGTATCTTTTCGTAAAAAATTATGCAACATGTATTATTCTTTATTAATGTATAAAGTTGTTAAAAAAAAGCTAAATTTTAACTTTTAAATTTCAAATATAATATTATATATTTTATTTTAAAATATGTTATATATGTATGGATTTTATCCTATATTTTTAGGGACAAGTTTTCGTGATAACTCGTAAAAATAGGCTCGTTTTGGTGTTTTTGAATAAATGTCAGATAGGTTGTGTTTTTTTCTGAATTACTAGAAATTAAAATTTTTAATTGATTACTTTTATGAAATACTGCTCATTTTAGATTAGATACTTTTATTAATGGACCATCTATGCAATGTTCATGATAAGGATGTTATACGTAAACCCCTAAATAATGGGATTAGGAAAAGATGGCTCATAACTCATTTTCTTATCAATAAGATAGCATTATTCTTAAAATTATTGTAGCGGTGCAATTTTATACAAACTTGAAACAAAAATTTCTTATTTTAAAAGTTTAAAGTAGCATTTTGATACTTTGTGGCGGTATTAACCACATGAATATGGGGAGTCAAAGTTGAATAAAAACTATTATAAGATTTATCCCCTTAATAAGTTACAGTGAACATTATAATAATATTGGGCTTTAGATTCACTGTTTTGTTGTTTTTACTTTTAGTTATACAATATTTGTACACAAAACTATATTCTATACATTAATAACGTGAAATAATTAGGGAAAATGACTAAAATCGTGTTATCTCGTTAGTTAATAGATGTTTTAAAGTAATAAGAGGTTTTAAAAAAACAAACAGAATTACACTCAATTTAATAATACAAATTCCAAACATACGTTCACCGTATCGAATTATATACATTAAAAAAAGCATGATCTAATGCAGCTTTTGCTGAAAGCCTTTTTGAAGGTACATATTCCAGAAGACTTAATAAAAGATGGTTTCCCATAATGCCTAATCGATTGTGAAGACTAGCAAGATCTTTAGATGGAAAATTTGGAAAGTTTTGTTGATAATATTTAAAACTGTTAATACCTGGCCAATTTTTTTCATGTGGTGTTCCAAGAATTCTATAGAAATAAAATTAATTGAATTTTATTGAATATTGAGTTAAAGTACTGAAAAATTTTAAATAGTTGATCTATTTCAGAATTTCCAGTGAATAAAGGTTTACCATTAATCTATAATTAACATAAAAATTATTTGAATAAATATGTACAAATAAAAGTATAGTAAATTTGATTATTTAGTATCTATACCATTTCAGAAAATATACACCCAACACTCCACATATCAACAGATGTTGAATAGAAATAACTGTCCATAAGAATCTCAGGTGAACGATACCAAAGAGTAACAACTTCTTGTGTATAACGTTTAACTGGTACATTATATGTACGAGCGAGACCAAAATCAGCCAATTTTACGGTCCCTTCTGTTGATAATAATATATTTTGGGGTTTAATATCACGATGTATAACCCTATTGGAGTGACAGTAGGAGAGTGCTTTCAATAATTGGAATAAAAATGACTAAAAATATTTTTATGAGCACATTGAAAAAAAATAAAAACAGAATTAATTATTTTTGTATTTACTCTTGTTTTAGATTCATCGATTGCACCATTTTCAGATATATATTGCTTAAGATCATAATTTAAGCATTCAAAAATTAGATAAATAGATTTTTCAACACATACAATATCAAGCAATCTTAATTCATTAAAATTAACACAATTATCAAGCATATTAATAGAAAATGTTTTCATAGTATTTTACTTGACAATATTAGGATGGCTTAAGTTTTTTAAAAGTGATATTTCACGTAATGTATTACTAGGAATACCTTCATTGGAACTATGCATTCATATTATTTTTAGTTATAATAGGTTTTATTTTGGAATTTAGCTTACGAATTATATTTGGTTTTTTTTATGGCCACATCCATTCCAGTAATTTTACATTTACCTTTGTACACAACACCATATGTTCCTTGACCCAAAATCATACATGTTTCATAGGCTTCCATCTAAGCCGAATATTGGCGGAACTACCAACAGAACAATCCAGTGCCGACGCATCTAATGTCGATACATTTTTTTTAGATTTTAATCATACTAATTTTTGTAATTTTATATAAAATAAACTTTAAAATAAATGTTTTTATATCATGATAATTATCTTTTACTAAAGTTTAACCTAGATATGATTAATTATAGATATCTTAAACATAAATGATCACTCGTAAATAATATCTTAACAATTTTTTTATCTATATTTCATCATATCCAGTATTAAAATATAAAATTTTATGCAAAAACTATAAATAATCACAAATTAAATAAAACATGTTAACTATGACAAGCTCCGATATGTCACCATTTGTCTACTCTAATCCCCCAAAATAAATAAATTAACACATTTTAGCTTGTTATCATTTTAATATTTATTTAAACAAAATTATATATAAGAATTAATTATTAGATTTCAGTAGTCATCATAAATGCAAATTTTTAAGAATTTTTAATATCAAGACCTGCTGAGAGGATTTAGTTATCATTTGACTTATTAATTAATAAGAGTAAAATGTTCTATATATAGACTCCACAAGTAAATTTTTACTCTAATATTAAAGTTAGCATTAATAAAATTGTATCTTAAGAATGAAATAATCTTTAATTTGACAAGCAATCAATTTACTAGAACGTAGTAGTAGCGTGAATTGATTTGCCATATTAACATAGCAAAATAATAATAACATTATTATGGCAAAATTATATTATTTTTCATATTATTCAAATAATTCAATCCAATTTTTTTTAAATTCCCTCAAAGAATGAATATTAACATTGTTTTTATGAATCTCTCAGCTAATTATTATAAAAAAGCTTTTTATTGCCCTCTAATTGAAGATATAAAACAAATATAAAGATATATAAGATCTATGCCGATAAACAGAACAAATGCCCCGTGGTAAAACTATACGGCACAGGGACGGAATAACGTTAACGAAATGATACGAGTGTATCCGACATTTTTTATTACCCGAGTTTTTACATTTAAATAATGGAATTAGATACTATATTTTCATTTTATTTGTAAAAATAATATGTTTTTGACTTTTTCAAACCTTATTAATATGAAAGTAATCGCAATATGTATTAATTTGTAGCGTGCTATTTCCACTGAGTGTAATTACATTCAATACTCTGTATAATAACTTTACGTAATATATATATATATATATATATTCATTAAAAAATAGCAACTTTATTTTATAACCTATAAGTAAATAATATATTCTAAAAAGAACCACTTTTAACTTTAGGTATGAAACTAGTCGTAGTGTAATTTAATTTTTTTACAGTAGTATAGCATATAAGGATGATGATTACTTTTAAAATTTAATATATATATTATTTAAATTTTTTTTATGAAGAAATTTTAGGATTATATCATAAAGACAGTATAGCATGTTTAATCAGTAAATATTCTCCCATTTAGAATACTTAAAACTAATTTTAAACATAATTCATCGTTTTTTAATGTTAAAAAGTATCTAAAGCAAATATTTACTTTAAAAAATACTGAATTATTAAAGCTTATACACATAGAGTGTCTCTACGAAATAGATGTATGAAACACAAATAAAATTTATATCAAATTTTAGTTTATTTGCAGATAGATACAAATAAATTAAATTAAGTTATATAACTATGCAAGTTATATTAATAAAATGAAACATATTATCAAACCTATCTATAATTGTCTTGTATGTCTTCCTTATACAATGTCATTTTAAAAATTTTAACTGTAGTTAATTTACTATCCATTTTACATTATGTGAAATATAATTATAGGGTAAATATTTATACCTGCTTCATTATTTATAAAAATTTTAATTTTAAGCGCTAACAATATCTCTATAACAGTCATGAAACTATCAGCAGGCTAACAAAATAAAAATAAGAATAATTCCCTAAGGTATACAGCAGCTACTAATTTTAACGTTTTAACTACGATTTTATTAGCTCTAAAACCATTCTTTTATATCTATAAAATATAAATATAGCTACAAAAACCGTATATGAATTAATTTATTACTCTAACCTCTTTGAAGTCATCTTTAATTATACGAACACCTATGATCATATAAATTATGTAACATTTAAATTTTTTTGTACTTCAAAAGATATTTATCATTATTATTATATTTTACATATCAGCACAATTTAGTCATCACGCCCTCCTATTTACCATAATGTTCGCGCATGCGCGTTATTGTATCAACTAGGGTTGAGGTGCTTTATAAAATTTATGTACACTTTCTTAAAATAACTCTAAAAAATTAATTTATAAATACAAATTATAATTTTTTTAAACTATATACAACTGTATTTTGCTATTAATTAAAAGTTAAGTTATTACTGGTAGCAGCTAGAATTTTTAAAATTTTTATTTTACCATTTATTATTAGTGGTCAAAGGGCTGTATACATCAAAAATTTTACCGTATATTCGTTTGAACTCAACGCTTTTTTTTATAACTTTTACTCTTATCATTCCTCTAAGCGTAATGAAACATAGCTATATAATAATGATGAAATGTAAAATTATATTTTTCTGCGCCATTCCGTAATCTATGAGCCATAATACTCGATAATTGTTAACAAATAGCTTATAAGTTTAAATTTAAGTACAATAACTGTTACGATTGAAATACATTTTATATTTATACACTTTAATTTACATTAAATGTTTCAATTTTAATAAGATAGTGAATAATAATTTATTCCAAACTTTTTAAATATTTTTTATGGAATTTTTTACACCTAATTTATATATTTTATAATCAAGTTAACAATAAGTTTAACAGATTAATGTCTATTCATTAAATATAATAATTATTTAAATTTTCATTTTAATCGATTGAAAAATTTATTTTTTTTAATTTAAATTAAAATATTTACGCTTGATGCCTATTTATTTGTTATAGACTAATTTATATAACAAATAGGTTTTTAGAGTTAAAAAAAATAATTTTATTGTAAAAAATCTTATTTTTATCTCTTAATATTAAAAATTATAATCTTATTTGAAAGAATTAACTAAATCAAGCCTAAATACCATGGTCTATTATGCACTACAGAAACATCTCTCATAAATTCCTAGAATGATAATTAAATATTTCTATATTTAATCTACTTTTTTAAAAAAATAAATTAATAATAGTTACAAAAACTAATTTTTTAGTTTTTAAAATTTTTTTAATAACACATTATAAAATTTTTTTAAGGAATTTAAATTTTATTCGAGTAATTATTAATACGGAATATATCTACATCAATAAATATTTATTTTTATTTATTATATAAATTTAAATTGTTTATATATTGCATATAATTTATTATTTATTAATTTAAAATTACTTTTAAATGTCAAAATGTTTATTAATTAACATTAATATCTCATTTTAATGTGATACATTAATCAGTTTACGATTAATTGAAATTAATTAAGTGATTATATGGTGGTTCTTATAAAATATTAAATATTTTTGTTTTACTTAAATAAAGCTTTTGTATAACAAAATTTGATAAAAATGGTATTAAATAATACATTTTTATATGACGGCATTTTTAGTCTAATAATCCGATTCATCCACCAATGCTACCTTAAGGTATTTTAATATTAACCGAAAACTGAAATTTATAATTCTTAATTAATATAATAAAAAGTATAGTTAACATTATATGTCCATAAACTAATGTTATCTATTCATATATACACAATAATGGTAAGCATAAAGTACAGATTCATGCCATGCTTCAATATTACTTATCTATTTCTTTTTGAATGAATTATTCAAATTAAAAATAAAAAAATTATCTTACGTAATTTTTCTTTTTTTTAGAACAAGGTAAATTTATGTATTTTGTACATGCAAACCAGTAATACACAAAAGACATGAGTTGAGCGATGGATAATGAATAGTTCGGTTTAGTTAATTAATAAGATTTGTGTATTTTTTCAAGGCTTAAAAGAAAAAAAAAAGAAAATGTATTAAATTTTTGCTATATAATCTGTTCTACTAAATAAATTTACACAATGAATATAACTTTAAATGTTTTCCAATATAGTGCTTAAATAATGTTAATTTTCGGTTATCAGTTAAATTAACTAATTTTTTTATGAATATCTGTATCAATATAAGTTTATCTAGTGAATTGTAAGTTATTTAAAATTATCAAATATGCTCAAACTAGTTAAAGATTACACCTTAATTCCTATCTATATGGTTTTTATTTACTAAAAGCTGGGTTCAAGTCTATAATACAATTATATAACCCCTTTTTATAGAGTCAAAAACAGAAAAATAAAAAAATAGTCATTAAAATGATCAATCAGACAGGTTTCATAAAAGATACAGCATATGGATGAATACGAACAGATAACACAACAGAATATCTGGTTTCCCGCCAAATAGTAACGACTTAGAAGTAGCTCCGTAGATAGCCTTTTTTAGATTTTGTATCATTATGAGATGAACTATTGTTATAGAGTTATAATAAAGTGAGGTATCTACAGTTATTGTATTATTTAATTCAGTAAATAACACAGTTGTTAAAAGAATAAGACCTAGATACTTGTTAGTTTATATCAGTACATAACATAAAGTTGGTAGTTGCCTTGTAATGATGCTGCAGTGTCTAAAACATCAATTAAGCAGAGATGATTAGGTGAAATATCATAACTTAATAACATAAATGATGTGTTTGACCTTTTAAATAGAATATATTTTTTTATATAAATAAATGGGCCAATGTATATATTACAGAAGTAAATCTTATTTAAATGATACTCAAATATGTATGGTATGTGTGCATTTTTTAATGGATTCTAAGGTAATACATGTATAATTATCATATTTATTAAAAAAACCATGTAATTACTTTAAACGAGCACATTTTTCAGCAGTAAAACATGGAGCCTTACTCTACTCTATTATATGGCTATGTCAAATATTTTCTATATGAGAATTTTTAACATTATTAAGCATATTTTTCTTTAAATTATAAATAAATGGTGTAAAGCCATGCTATATATTTTTTTTTAGTAAAAAGTTAATTATAAGGTTGTGTTGGTTCAGTAAGTGTTTGATACAGCTGATCACACTTTAGGGACTTTGAAAGTTGAACTTATAGAAATAAAATTGCCAATAAATGAATATTATTAACAAAAAAAGGTTATTAAAAATAATGGTACAAAAATTATTAATATTAGTGCCTGCTGCTAAAAAGCGCTAATATTGTATTATCTTTTCAATAAATAATGATAAATCAGCAATTGGGTAAAAATTTAATCACCTTTACATTTAAAAAATTCCGTCACCTTATTATGTTACTTTTAATATGCTCTTATATGATAAAAAAGATGTAGGTAGCTAGATATTGCTTATAAAAGATACTAAAAGCATACGTATGAGCTAATAATCCTTTCTTCTATATTGTAAAATACCGTAGGCGAAACGTGTATTAACAAAATTAGAATTTATAGGTGGTTTTTATTACTTTTTAACAATTTAAATCGTAATATATAATTATATACTTATTATTATAGCAACAGCAATGCTTACGTAACCATATTTTCAATATCAAAAATGTTAAATCAATACCCAACCAAATTTGTATCACGTTTACAATTTCAAACGAATTACAACAATATTTAATTTATTTTCGTATAGTCTCGTGCTTAAAGCTTAAACCATCGTCATCATACATTTTTTTATTAAAATGATAGATAAATAGATTATTAATTTTCACTCAGTATAGTTAAAAAATTTGTTTGATTGACTTAATATGAGATTCTAATAAAAAGTAATGAAAAATGGCGTAAATGGTTGATAGAGTAATTGTATTTATTTCAAATTTTAAAGTCATACTATTATATGAAAATAGTGCTATAAAATTGACTAGATTATATGAAAAATGCTATAGTTTTTAATATTAATCAAAAAAAGTCCACGTTATACTAATTATTTTATCAGCGCACGCACATATTAGTATAATGGCGCTAAAGGGGAGTGGTCTTGTGGAAGTAGTAGAATCTATCTTTACAAAATCTGAATATTTTCAAAATATAATAAGGTTAGTAATGTTATATAATTTTTATGATATATATATATATCGTTGCTACCATAAAATAAAAATCATTGTTGTCACTTCTATTTTTAGAATATAATATAAATTATAATTTTAGACCTGTTGAAAATTTTCTAAAAAAGTCACTTTCTAAAGAAATAATTTCTTCTTGTATTTTTATAAGAAACTATAATTGTTGCAATACACAGATTGTGTGTCATATATGTGGTGAATATTTGAAAAAAAAATCATTTCGAAAGCATACATTTATTTCAATAAACTGTAGATTTAATATTTGATATAAATAAGCAAAAAAATGTACATTTATATCTTTTTATTATGTAGGTAATCTTCATAGAAATCAAAACAGTGTAACTCACTATATTGTAAAGATGTTATTTGAAGATGATGAATATGAACAATATAATAACGTAAGATGTTTATGGATTGAAAATATTTTATGTCATATGTAGAAATCATATTATGAACAATTAACTATGTTGAGTTTTTTTCTTAAGCAAGGTATTTTTTTTCTTTCTTGATCATAAATATTAATTTTGTAATGTTATTGGTTGTATAGTTAAAAAGAAAATTGTTGTTCTCCTTATTAACATTGATAAACTATTATATGAAAAAAACCAAATATTATTATACACATTATTTGATGCTACACGATACAATTCAAATTTCATATTTATTGGTGATACTACACGTTTGGTATTAATGTTATTATTGATATTAAATTGAATTATATATGTAGAATATTGTAGAGTTAATGGAAAAAAGAGTAAAATCTAGATTTTCTCATCAAATCTATACATTAAATGGTTCTTTAAGTAGATCTCAATTTATTGATTATTTTAAGTAATGATTTAATAATTAATTTATAGTATATTGAGATTATGGTTGCTATGATTCTTAAATTAATTATTATAGGAAAATACTTGATAAAATTATAGAAAACAATGAAAATGATAATGTTAATAAATTATTCCATTCTTTATTATAATAAGTTTTTTAATTAGAAAATTGATAATCTACTTTCAAATATTACATTAGAGGATACTAGCTACCAGCAACTTGCATATTTAACAGTAATATATTATTAGTTACTTTATTGTTAATAATAATGTAGCTTATATCATATTTGCACTTAAAAAATAAAGATAAAATTAAATTGGATGATTATGAGAAGAAATTGCATACATATTGTATTCAACCTAATGGTATTAAAATAATAACAGGTATGATCTTGAAACTAGTTTTAATATTATAAAATATTTTTCAGTTATATATTTATTTAATTAAAACTATAGGTCTCTCAAATTTAGAATTAATAATTGTGTTGATTGGTACAAAGATTTCTATTCAAAAACCAAATCATCCTGTATTTACTAGTGTACAACTTTATCACGGTAATATCATACTAAAAAATAATAGTTTGTAGATAATGGCTAAAAATAAACATTGTATAATATTTGAATTAATAGTTAATATTTATAAATAGTATTAAAAGTAGTATTTTTATAATATTATTAATTATCAAATTAACTTAATATATGTATGTTTAATAGTTAAACTGAATGGTTAGATATTATTAATATGTGCTTAAATATGGCAAATAGTATTGGTGATAGTAAGTTGCTGTGTAGTTTTTTTATAGTTTAATTTATTTATGCTATCATAGTTATCATTATTTTTTATAAAGAATTGCCAGTTTTATTATTTACCATATGTGTATATATATAGTAGTTATTCCTTATAAATTATATTCAACCATAGAAAATTCAATAAATGAGTAATATTTTTGTAATTACAATCAAAAAAGTACATATGTATTGATTTTTTGAAGTGTTTTATATCTCAATTTAAAATATAATCTTTAAAATATTACTCTTATTATACAAGTTTATTGTGGTAATTTTATATATATTTTATTAATAAGTTAAAGCATAGAAAAAGTTTTTTTATTCATTTAATAATAGTTGTAATAGTATGCTTATTTTTGATTAGGAAATTGAGAATCTATATAGCTTAACATTATTTTAAAAATTTAAATGTTGATAAATATCATAGATTTGATTGTAAATTGCTATTCAATGTGTTTTAAAGTTAGGGTGTATCTATTGAAATGAATTAATTTTAAGCAAAATTGTAAAATTCATACTTTTAACTTTAAAAACAAACTAATGTATAAAAATATATATAAATGGCCATTAACTATCATTTTCATGTGAACTGATTAAAATAAAATGATTTTCTTTTTTCTAATAGAATTCACTAAATTTATCAGTCAAACTAACTATAGAGTAGTCGATGTAGATAAAATCTTGTTTGATAATGTATGTAAATATATAAAATTTTAAAATTTAAATTTTTTTTTAGAAAATTAGTGAGTTATACTGTTATGGTATATTTATTAAACCATTGGATGGTCATCATAATAAAAAACAACATTTTTATCAACTTTCAATAGATCCTTATGAAATTGTTGATTACATTAAAAAATCAACTAATATTAATCATGATATAAAATCTATTATTTATAATCTAAATTAATAGATTAAAAAAGTTTTAAAAATTTTATCAATTGCTTTATGAGTAAGTAAGTAGATGTTTTATTATGGTATATCATTGGAAAACATATACATATTGTTGATTGTGCAATCTGTTTATTAAAAATTTTTAAGTGCTTACTTGACTATAAACGATTCAATGTATTAACTTTTAACGCATAACATAAAAGGTTGATTGATTGTACATCACGACACATTATTTTCGAATTAAGCAGATGTATAATAAATAATAAGATTAAACTGTGCACATATATACATCTTAATTATAACTAGCTGTTGAATTATTACATCAACTATCAATATTGATATGTTTTGATTATGTGGAGTGTTGGCAAAACATTCATTATGGGATGTATTTCAATGCTTGGTGGGTTTTTTAATTGTATACTTATGTATATTGTATTTATTAAAATGAAGAAATATTGCCCATTTATACCACTGGTGGTTAATTTATGTGTCATTGATTTAATACAATGCTATTTTATAATACCATGCTCAATAATTCAAGTGTGGAGTCGTTTTTTTACTCATCATGTTAATGGATGTAATGCAGTGGGTATGATAAATGCTTTTTTATTTGTCTGTTCACAGTACACATTAATGTTTGCTATATGTGTAAGATTTTTCTCAGTAAAAAATCCATTCAACTACAGAAAATATGTAACAAAAAAAACAACAATTTATGGACTTTTGATGTGTTGGATGATGGCATTTATCATAACATTACTTCCAGTGGTTGGTTGGAGCAAATACATACCTGGAGATAATTTATGTCTACTAGATGCAAAAGCTAGTAAATCTTTTGTTATTTTTGTTGCAGTAATAGTATATTTGATACCGGTTGTTACTATAATTGTACTATATGGAATAATATTTCATATACTATCATCTCAAAATATTAAACGTGCATCCCAAAATTATTCTGCATCTAATAAAGCTAATATCAATTATAATGACATTAAAGTTAGCTTTAGAAATGTGTTATCATTTATTTATCACTTTCTTACATTCTCTTTAATAATGGATACCGTTCGTAACTCCAAAACCAATGATTCTTATATTGAAAGTAATTATATTAGTTGTATTGATGTATACTGCTAACCACTATATTTATACTCTACTATTAAACGTTTATTAGATATATCTCATAGTAAAAACAAATCAAAAAACACATTACCGTGTAAATTAAATTAGTTCTAGTAAGATTCTATTAATATTTTAGTAAAAGTAATAGAAAGAAGAGAAAGTTTGACAGATGAATGTGACAATCGTAGTAATATTAATGGTAACAGTGATAATAGAAATGTACCACTTCTCTTACAAAAACATCAAAAAATGGAAGTATTTTTTTAGAAAATTATTAATTAATCTTATTTTATGATATTAGATTATGTTCTTACGAGTGCTTTTACTCATCATAATATGTCATATATTATCATGGACACCATTTCTTATCAGTGGTGTAGTTTATACAACTAAAAAGAGACATAATAATAACACATTTCAAATCACTGATTTTTCATTTATTATGGCTTTACTCAGCACTGTATCTAATCCAGTGATACAATTAATTCTAAATAATAATTTTAAAAAGATTTTTATGAAAATGAGTAAATATATATATTTTTTACTCCATTATCAAACTTATTATAATATGCTTTTATATTTATAGTGTGTTGTGTGGCATCACAAAATCAAACACCATAGAATGGAACCTAAAAAAAATATAAAAATATTGCATTAACTATATTGAAAATTGTTTTTTTTATTGTGTAAATACAAAAAAACTAATTTATATAATGTACAATTTATTTCTAAAAGAATTATACTAAAATTTACCCATCTCTAATAATAATCATCATCAATTTATGGAATAATTTATTAAATTATTTACAATTAAATAAATTGAATAAACTTAAAGACAGCGCAAAATCTGTTAATTTAATAATTAATGTTATTAATTAGTTGCTATGGTGTTAGTTAATAATACAATTAAACAATTTCGTTATGATGTAGTAGTAATCTTAATTTTTGTGTTACTATTTTTAATATATTATGAAATAGAGTCATATATAAAAAATAATAATATTGGAATTTAATAAAAAAATGTATATAATGAATATAGAAACTGTAGATAAATGTTTAAGATGATAATACCAATAATTGGTGTGTGGATAGTGTTGACGAATTTTGTCGACAATAAAAAGGTTTATAATAACTGATTTTTGTAGAAAAAGAGGAGTTACTCATTAAAAAAAGTATTGATAAAATATTTGAATTGAAAAGTGACAATCTACTAATAAAAAGTCAAGATGAGATATATTCTATTTTGGAATAAAAGAAAAACATTTCATATTGTAGTGTGTATCATTATGAGATATTTATTAAATAAATATGACGTATTTTTTACACTGAAATGGATCAGTAACTATAAACAAATGCAATGGGATATATCTATGAACATATTCTATTAAATGCAGTAAATAAAGTAAACTACCCTTTAAATGATTATTAGAAAAATATTACAGGTAAAAATATTGATTGGCTAATTTTTAATCTATTTTTGTTGGTATAATATAAACAAAATTACTTGTTGTTATTGTATTTTAGTATCCAATCTACTGCATTGGTTATGTGATGACATTGAATTAACTAGTTCTTGAAAACAATAAATGAATATAATAGATTAAAGATAATATGTTTTATTATTGTTAAAATTAATTAAAATAATAGTTTTTTTTAATAACTTGAATTATTTCATGAACTGTAATACATATTTAAGTGATTAATAAATAGCATTAATTTTTTTATTGATACAAAGATTTATTATGTACAACAATACAACTAGTTACATTTAATTTTAGATCTGATTAAAATATCCGATAATGTATTATTTATAACTAAAGGATAATCCGATATGATTGTTTGATTTTTAATAGGTTTATTTATCGTAGGGTTTCTATAGTGAGTATCGTGGGAATAAAAGAAAATTTTATATTTCAATGGGAAAAATATGTCAAAAAAAGAAAAAAACTCCAAGTAGCATAATAGTCAATCAAAAAAAATATTCTGTTGTGAATAAAATAGCAGAAGGTTGTTCACATTTTTAATTTATATTTATTAATAATATTTTAAATTCATAGGTGGATTCTCTACAATCTATAAGGTAAAATTAAAAAATGAAGTGTATGCATTGAAACGAATAGGTGCTAATGATAAGATGGAAGCTGCACAGTTTTTAAAAGAAGCTTTTATTATGGTATCTAATTGTGTTTATAAATGTAAAAATTATCTTTATTATTTTAAAGAAAAAATTTTCACACAATCGCCACATATTAAAATGCATAGATTATTGTAGTAGACCTAATGAAAATGATATAATAGATGTTTTTATTGTTATGGAATATTGTAAAAGTAACTACTATTGTTATTTTATACTTATATCGATTGATATAAAATATACAAATAAACCTTAGAAAATCTTAATGAAGTATTAGATGATTTAAAAAAAAATAATCAATTAAATTCTCATAAAATATTAACTATTTTCAACCAAATATGTCTTGCAGTAGCAGAGTTTCATTATGCAAACCCACCATTAATTCATCGTGATATTAAAGTAATCAATTATAATTTTTACATATATACTTTTATTTGATATTTTCTTTTATGCAAATTATTTGTATATAGACAGAAAATATACTTCAAAAAGATGAACAAACATATTTGTTGTGTGATTTTGGAAGTGTAACTGATATCATTTATGATCCAAGGAAAAGTTCATTCCATAAAATTAATGATGATATACTAAAGTATTTGATTAATAAGCAAATATATTATTAAAAACTGTAATATCTTTGATTAAGTAATACCACATTGGCATATCGATCTCCTGAGATGGTTTCACAACTTCAAGGAAAAGTTATATCAACAAAATCTGATATATGGGCTTTAGGATGTTTACTCTATAAAATGTATTGTGGTATGACACCATTTGGTGAATGTGAAGCTAAAATAATTGATGGTTTATTTACTTTTCCACACAATTCAATATGTCCAGAACCAGTTCAAGAACTTATACGTATTTTATGATCTAAGATTTATTGCATCGTTATATATTTATAGTTGTGATACTTTTATTTGTTAAATTGACATCAAACTTTCATTTTTTTTTAAAATTTTCTATTTTGTTATAACATATGTATATATTTACGTGAATTAATTTTAAATTATTATTTATTAATAATGTTAAAATATAAGATATATTACATTTTAAAGATACTACTATAAATATTTCATTTTTTATATAATTTTTTTACTATCACTTTTTTATAGTGTATTAGTAAACCTTTTTATTTATTGATTAAACTTTTTTTATTTAAGAATAAATATAATAGTTTTTACTGATAATCTTTTATATTAATTGATTAACTAATCATTTATTGTGTAGGGTTCATGATAAACGTCAATCCAGATTTACGTCCTAATATCTATGAGGTTCATATTAGAACTACTTCAATTCTAAATATTGAGCCAATATTAAGACCGATAAGTGTATTTTTTTAAATATATAAATATACTCAAATAAATATGTTATTATAGCAAATGTGTCATAAACCAACTACTCAAATTTCAAGAGAAAGCAACTCTTATGATTCATTGTATTTTTTAAAGTTTTTATTGCCGTTATATTTAACATATTTTAAAAATATAATTTAATTTTTCTTTTTTTTTAAAGTTAGTTGATATATGATAAAGTCTAGATAAATAACCAAATTTACTATTTAAATCTAATGATTTGCTTTTAACATTCAATTTACAATAACATTTAATTGCATTATAAAATTTGTAATCTTTTTTCATATAAATTTTCCATTAAATTTTAAATTTCATAGATTATTCCATTTTAATCATATTTATGCCATCCATTTTCAATAGTCCCGTAGTAATACTTTAGTTTTATATTTTTTTATAACCCACATTTTAATCTACTTTTTTATTTATATTTTTAAGATGTAATTTTTAATTCATTTTCTTTTTTATTATTTACGCAATATGTGTATATACATTTTCGTATTTTAATATAACTAACAACTAGTAAATAAAGGGATATATGTGCCCTTATTACAGTTGAATTAGCTGCATTCTACTTTTGAGGTGCTTAATCATTTTTTCTAATTTTAGCTTATTAAATTTAAATGTATTAGAAATAATTCAATGTTTCATTCACATGAATCATCATCTCTAATTATGAATCAAAATGTAAGAGGCTCTCCAGCTAGTATTAGTTATTGTAAGAATATCAACCCTTTTGCTATAGCAACCGAGAAAAATAAGTATATGGTTTTTTTGATTTTTATAATAATTCATTCTTTAGACAATGTGATAGGATGAAAAATGAAACTATATCTAATTCACCACTTTCCTATGAAGAGTCTTCACAGAATAATTGGTCACAGTTCACATCTGCAAGCAATCATCACTCATCAGTGAAATCATATACTAAAAGTGAAGTTTTGGTATGTATTAATAAAATTTATCTAGTTAATAATTGCATTTATTTGCTATACTATAGTCTCAATCTCAAAATACCTGTTTACCTAGTGATCCAACAATATATAGTGTGCCTAATCAGTCGTTTACTGTTACCAATCTACAAAAACCTAAATCACATTCACGGCATAGAAGTCTAAATGAGCAATTGTTTAAATTAAATGTTAAGCCCTTGGGTAATAAAATAATAATATATTGATTTTACATAAAAATAATATTTTCATTGCAGAGGAAATTGGAGAATTATCTATTGTTAATGTAAAAAACAATGATAAAAGTTCTATATTCGTTAGAAAAAATATGGATATTGATTTTCATGATGGACAAAAAATTACTAAAACAAATAAGGATCATGCTAATGGCGCCACTTATAATCCTTTCAAATCAATTAATCCATTAAATAACAAGGAAATTGATCAAAAACGAGATCCTTCTAATCATTCCAACACTAAATCAAAGTTTAATCTAATTTTTTATTTTTAATTAAAAATTGAATTTTAGTTGTGATAATAGTCGAACTGGTACTACTAGATGTTACAATTCATATTCATTAACAAAAACTATCAATTTAAATAATAATCCATTCTCTAATAATACTACTAACAATAATGATAGTGAAAGTTATTTTAATCCATTTAAAATTCATCATAATAATCAAACTACCACACCAAAAACCCCAAGTATTTCAGGAGTATTTTACACATATAAAAACTAAAAATATATAATACTTTAATAATAATTACACAAATTGAATATAGAATATAGATGAAAAAAATCTTAAACCAGATTCTAGCATTGATCCTAAATCCATTAAAACTTTTAATCCTTTTTTACCATCAACTTCTTCAAATAATCCATATAGTTTATAAGAATTATAAAAAACCTAATAATACAGATGTAATTAGATCAAACTTTGCTACATTTAACTATTATTGTATTCATTTCTATCATTTTATACAAAAATATGAATTTTTTTTCTACATTCTTGTTCTAAAATATATCTATTAATTCAAATAGTATTATTTAATAGGTTTAACTGATGTTAAATCACCTCAAAAATTTACCTAAGAAAAAACCTACTATCTATTTGA
>JRUX01000996.1:0-22879 GCA_001407235.2 Kudoa iwatai
TTGTAGACGGCAATAAAAGTTAGCAATTACTCTACAAATAATTTTAAAGAAATTGTTGAAAATTATGCTAGCCAACGTGGTATACTCTTTAAGCCAATATCCAATACTATTGGATACAGTGATGGAAAAACCTACTATCAATTTGGAAACTCCATAATCTATATTGATCGTGGTGTAATCTTTGTAAAACACTCCCAACCAACCATTACTTCATGTTATAAAATGTCTGATAGTTCAAATGCTATATGGCAGCCTATATCATTACAAGATTTGATTAATTCAGTTTCTCAGCAATAGGAAAATTTGCTTTTATTTACTTAATAAAAGTGTGTTATATTTTTGTAATTATTTGTTTAGCTACTAACAACTATAAACATGGAATATACATTCTTTTAAAAATTTCATCTTGTGTCTTTTAAAGAATAATCTTATTATTAACTTCATCCACAAAAACCATTAAACTTTGATTCAATTTTGTCGGGTAACGAACTTTTACGACTCTGTACAATATGGGTATTAGTTATTTAATTTGTATAGGTAGAACCAATTTTTTTAAATATAAATCAGTTAAATATGAATAGGTTATAAGAAATAATTAGAAGATTTTTTTACGTACATGCACTAATGAATGATTAGTAATGGGAGTTGTAAATTAGTCAACATAACGAAATTCCTAAAAAAAATTAGCTTAAATCTTAGTTCCTGCAAATTAAATTAATTTTTATATCAATAATATTCATCTAATAATTTTTTAAAGATATTTTTATTGGTTAGTGATATTTATACTGGATAAAATGTTCCAATATTATTCATAATCTTATTTTATCGTAGTTTTGGAATACTTTATCGTATATAGAAACTAACCATTAAAATATTTAAAATAGTATTATTATTTAAATTAACCTAATTAAACAAAGTATTTAAAAAATTTTATTTATTTAGACAATACTTTAAATGAATATAATGGTAACTATTTTTACATTAATTTTGTACCATAGAAATATTTTTAAAAATATAATTTAAATATGAATTTACGAATAAACACAAATATTGTGACTTGATGTGGATAAAAAGACACAAAGCTGTATATTATCCTAATATAGATATCATTAATCGTAGAAAATTAGTAATTTATAAAATTTACTGTCAATATTTACACTAAATTTGCTTCAGTTGATATATTTTACTGATGTTGAATAAAGCATATACCATATGAATCCATATTTATCAATAATAGATACTATAAATAATTATTTTAGTATGGTATAGCATTCTACATTTTAGCAGAACTAGTAAAACACGATGCCTACCTCCTTAAATTGGTGTGTATACAATAATTTTACTCATAATATAAATGAAAAATTTTTAAAACAATCACATTCCTTAAATTCTTATTGAATGTGATTGACAGTATATTGTAGACATTAAAAGAAATATATATTTTAAAGTATAAAGTAATCCAATATATATATATATATAAGTTTAATTAAAGAAAGCACCTATATTAGTAAAGATAAATAATATTTAATGGTTAAAAATATGAGTTTAGTGTATTGCTATTAAACAGAAAATAAGGTTGACTTAATATAAGTGTACGAAAAACTAATTAATGAATCAGTTATAAAGTGTTTGTTAAAAAAGCTAAAATGATGGAGAATTTAGTATATATGGTTTATATAAAAAGAGATATACATGAATTTATTGGAAATATGAAGAACGATCGATACTACTTTATTATCAATAAATGAAATCATAAAAAAATATAATAATATTATTAAATATTAAATAAATAAAAAAAAATGTTTAATATCTGCATTAATCTCTTTCAAGAATATTAGAATACAAAAATTGAAGTTGGAAGGCTTCAGCAAGTAATACTGCTATATCGTCTTCTTTCCATGATTGAGTTGGTAAATTTTGTACGAAATAGCTAACTTCCTAAATAATAATAAAATAAAAATGATAAATGAAACACCAAATTATTATATGATAACTTGGAAATCTTGAAGACGGACAATTATATTAGAAAATTTGATGAGAAATGCTGCACACACGAAGAGATGAAGCTGGTCAAAACCATTGTTTTCTGCCTAAAAATATTCATGTGATCTGTGTTTAGCTGATATAATGTATTTAATCATATACAAAATATGTATCCCAAAGTCGAATTGTGCATTCAATAGGAATTTCACGAACTAATAAATTATTCATCCATCGAAGACTAAATTGTAGAAATTGGATATCGATATTTAAAAGAAATTGATATAGTTTTCCTTGTAACAAAGCTCTTATTAATAAATTTTATAAAATAATATAAATAGATACTATCAGCAAATGATATAATTTTTTCTAAAAGTCGTACACGTTTTTGAATTCCAGGCTGATCTGGTGTATAGTTATCCTAGATATGTGATATAGAACAACTGTAAAGCTCTATTAAAAATATAAAATACTTGAATTCCATCTAAAAGATGTGAAAATGTCCAATATATATCTGATTCGATATTGTTTAATATGTTTTCTGATATATTAGTTGAAATATTCTTTACATCATAGTTTTTTCCTAATCAGTTTAGATTATACAATTTAAATTAATTAAGTTACCAATATATTCATATAGATAAACAATCAAAAAAGGAGCTATTAAGTCATTTATTCCTTGAACATAACCACATGCAGGATGACGTATAGCCCATATAAATAGAATTCGTTCATATAGCTAAATTAAATGAGCTGAATTAACATTTTAATAACATTGATAAAAAAAATTGCCTAATTTATTAGCAGGTTTTATTCAAAAATAATAAATTAGCGCGCCCATATAGTGCATTATAATTATCAGGTATTAATAAATTCTACGAGAAAAAACATAAAACTCTTTAGCAACATGCTAAAAGTGCATGCATTATATTTAAATTATTGGATACATATTAATGTTTAAAAATGAAGTTTAAAGCTTTAACATTATAGCTAGTAAGTGGCATCAATGTTTTTAGATAATATTATGTTAAAAATAAAATACAACCTTTCAAACATAAAAAAAATTATCAATTAATCTATAATAGATATATTTTCTTATAAAGATAATTAATAAAATTTAACACTACTCTGAGCTGTTAGGTTTACTTTTAAGAAATATTAAGCGCAGCTACTAGACTAGATATTGAATTGTATATTCTATTTTGTGCAATATCATGTAAATAATGGAGAGCTTTTATGACGACGAGTTAACTTACCCTAATATGTGTGAAATATTCAAATATGGATAAAAAATATTCATTTTATATATAAACAATAAAATACTTCAACTATTTTTGAATCATGCAACAATTTTAAATTTGGGTGTGTTCGAGGAATATCAATAATAATCTATAGATAAGATAAATAACAAATACACAGAAATATCTACTTGTCTATAGTGCTCATCATTTGAAAAGCTATTTCGATAATTAAAGTATTGTGAAACAAAATTTTGATATTCTTTTCGTTTTCTAAGTAAAGTTTCCTGCTGGTCTTCAATCTTTGTTGGAATATAACCCTATCATTGGTATAAATATTAAAATTAGTTTAAAATAAAATACACCATCAAAAAATGAAACAAAGTGGAAGCAATGTAGGAGTAATATTTTTATAGTTACGGCATATACACACGAAAATTTATCTAAAAATGGATGTAGTTATATAGTATAATTTAATTTTTTATTAGGTTAGATTATAAAATAAATATAATGGGATAAAGTATATATAATTAGGTCATAAAACATGCTTTAATAATTTAATAATACTCTATATTTTTTATTAAATACATTAATAATCTACTTGAATTTGTTAGTAATAGATATATACAGTTACTTTTATAGATAATAAGAAAAATTGAAGGAGATGAAATAATATCGTTTGAACAAGATTTAATGTTAAAAAAATAATATATTTTAGCAATACTAGCTATGAGTAAATTATTTCGGTAATATAAACAGTTCTCATAGCTTGATTAACTTTAATAATAAATAGATAAAAATTTATCTAAAATAACCTATAAAAATGTGCTATAAATATTATTTTTTGCTTTCATCAAATGAATGAATAAATTTAAAAATGCTTACTGTTAATATTCTCCAAACTTTTCCCCGAATGCACCACGGTATACCGTTCCATGATAATTCTGATAATTTTTTTATGTCACATGGTGATATTGATAGCAAGCGGTCAAATTTAAAATGAGTACATAATTCTATGTGACATTCTGACTTTATTTTATCACTAGTTTTGATACTATCTAAATAAATGATAATATACTTGCTATCAATAAAATGTTTGTTATTTATTGTTACTACGTTTAAAATCATTAATTTTTTCACCATTCCGATTTTCATTAAAAGATCTTAACATGTTTTATTCTATAAATCACATATACAAAAGAAAACTGTTAGTCACTTTTTTTTTTCTTGCGTTGGTACACATCCAGAAGGATATGATTCATCTTAAATTTAATATTTAAATAATGATAAACATTTGTTTAGTCACTTTTATTTAAAATTGGATCTATTATTCTATCAATTTCATATCTATAAACTGTATCCACAGAATCTATACAAATTTACTGTATTATATGATGAGATATTACATATATACCATATTTGTGAACATTCTTTATTGGAGAAGTAGTATTTTTAATCGAACTTTTTTTCATTCTACGTACACTTCTTTAAAAAGTAGTATGATGTATGTGTACCTTGTAGTGAATTCGAATCAGTTAACTAACTTAATTATAATTGTATGCGCAAGCGCTTTGTAAAATCGGTCCCTTCCGATCAAGATATTATCTCGACGGCAGTAATTAGTTGATAATTTTACTATTAGACCGTATTTTATTTTACTTATTATTTTTGAATATTTTTAAATTATATATTACGAAAAAATATATTTTAATAAGTTTATATGCAACAAATTTTATCCTACTATGTATACAGGTAATATTATGTTGTTACTTATTAATTTTAAAAAAAACAATGTTTTTTAATTATTTTTTGTTTTTAATAACTAAAAAAATGGCATATTATGTTTTTTTAGTATGTTTTGATAATCCATTCCATAGCTTTTTTCTAAAAGCAATAAAATGACTACACACTATTATACAATAGAAATTGTATAGAAACTAACTTCCTTTTAAAAATTAATAATATACATATATCAATAAAAATGGTAGGAACGATTGTAATCCATAGAATTTATGGGTTATATATTTATTATTACTATAGATTTTTATTTATATATATATAATGCTTAAATAACATCCGTATTACAACTAGATGGAAAAATAAATTTAATCATCATAACTTTAAACAAATAATAGTAATCATAATTAAAAGTATATATTGCTTATTTGAAAATAATACTTTATATCATCTAATGGTATTATTATAGTTTTGCTTTTAGTGATTAAGATAAAAACCTTTACATCTCTTTCAGTAACTATAAATAAGGCTACATTATAATCGTAACTTTTCGGCATCTTTTTATAGAAATTGATATTTTTATAAATTCTTTTTTTATGAAATAAATAATCTATAGTATAGTATACTAATTAGTTAATATAAAAATCTTAAAAATTTATAAATAAGAGTGTTTATTAACTAAATGAATGTGATACTTTAATTCATACACTAGACGCTCCACTCGTAATTAATCGGCTATTAACATTACTAATTGCGACCAGTTCCCATGGTAGCAAGTAAACCATATTTAGTAGTGAATCATTACCAAATTCATACTAAAAATGATAAAAAAATTTAACTATATTTTAATTTGTATCATAAAATAGATAAAAGTTATTTCTTTCTAATACAACTGCTAGATTTAAAAACATTAAAAGCTTTATAAAATTATCGATTTTTAAAACTTTACATTATTTTATAGCTGAATTTATAGCAAATAAATATTATATATCATTAGATATGCAAAATTTAATAAAGAAACTTTAATAATACGTGAGCAGAAGAAACAATTTTCTAATTAGTTTGATTCGGAACTATGATTTTATGAAAATAACTGCATTACGTAAAATATTTCTTAATTTCTAACCTTATACTATATAGAATTTCTTTAAAATATCATATAATAACAATATGAAAAGTGTTTGTTAAATGTATAATTTTATTATCATAAAATGTCTCATTATAATGAAAAAAAATACATTTAAAAATCTTTTGTTTTATTTATTACTTTTAGATCATTCACGATGAATCACTACTTTTTCTCACATAAACCTTAGATTAGAAAAACTAAATACATAGATATTATAAAGTCAGTACTGTAAGCAATTTTTAAACACAAATTTTATACAACATTTTATTTTTAAAATTACAATTTTACATTAAATGATTAAAAACTATTTTTTTAAAACAGTAACTTATTGGTACTTAATATATTTTTTTTAATACAAAATTAACAGTCAATTAACTATTTAAAAGTTAAAGGATTTAGTTGTAGGTTAAATAAAAGGTCATTTACACCAAATAAAGCTATTATTTTCATGTACCACGTGACTGTTTGTTTTCAAAACATTATTTTAATATAATATTTTAAATAACTACATCATAATTTATAAGAAAAGTGTCAAAATCCACAAAAAATTGAAAAAAAAACTATCTAGAATGTTTGATATTTATTTTTAAGGTTAGTCTTGAATAAATATCAATTTACTTGTAATTCTTATATTGTTTATTGCTGTTACATGTATGTGATGACATTTTATATCAATACTATTATCTATTTCATTCCAAAAAGTTCACTTAACAAAGATGGTGTGTGCTTTTTAGTATATATAATATTCCAAGCAAAATAGCAGTATTTATCTTGATAAATATGTGATCATTTTTAGCAATTATTGTCATTAATAGGAATTAGTGTAAGTGAAGAAGGTATTAAAAGATTTGATCTAAAGTAAATGGATAAAAATAGTTGTGATAGTAGCTCATTTGACCTTTCAAAAGATACTTGTATCTAATTATAATCAATATAATTAATTCTTTATGTAGTTTCATATGAGATAAATGAACATATAACCAAGGAATCACTCACTAGTACAGCAAGAAAAAATTATAAAGTATAATAATATAATTTTAAACACTCAAATAAGATATCTTTTATTATTAAGAATATTTATTTTATAAAAATATAATACTTTTAGATAAAATAAATTTATTTTTTTATAACAATTAAGCCATATTCTATACATATATAAGAATGTGAATATTTAAATAAAAATACTATCAAAATATAACAATATAGAAATTTTTTAAAAAAAATTAATAGAAATAATAAGAAATATGTTCATTTTAATAGTTTAGAGCTAATATATACCTTAAATCCTACTTATATTTGCTTATTAAAATTGATATTTGTAATTATCAAATATCATTCGTTAAAATTACCCCTAAAAAATAAATAATTGATTGATTTTTAAAAGATTTTTTAATTTATAACTAATAAATCATCCTAATTTTACATCTTTAATCACAAATATAAAATATAACAAATAATTTTTAAAAAATTTTTAATTCTCTAATAAAAAACTGTACCAATTTTAAATAAATAAAATGAATAATTTATAATGACTCTTTTTAGTCTAATATTTAAATAAACTCATATATTATTTTATATAAATAATTTTTTAACAAATTTTCCTTATCTATCATATATGAGCACATATGATAATTGTATAAGTTTTAAAAATTACCATTAATTTCGAGAAAAATGATAGAATAATTTATTAACATTAAAATTGATATAAGAAATCATGAATTATTATACTTTTAGAATATTTAATAACATTCCATATGAAAAAAATTGATATTGTATATTTATTTATATCTATAGTTTAAAAATTAGGTAATTGATGAATTAAAACAAGAAAATTTTGATTTAAAGCTACAACTTCACAATTATGAAAGTTCAATAAAAGTAATGCACATAAATATATTTATTTTTAATTAATCTAATTCAATCATTATAATTGCTATTTGACATTGCACACAGAATTATCTAGGCATAATATCAAAGAAGGATAATGAAATTGAAGCTATAAATTTAAAATTAAAGAAAATTATAGAAGAAAATCAACATCTTAAAAATTCTATGGCTCAAATTCGAATAAAAAATGCCAATATCTATACTTCAAAAAGTGTTAGAGCAAATCATGAACAAGATTACCATAGAAATTTAAACAACAGCAAGATAAAAAATAACCAAATAATAGATAAAATAAAACCATCTCAAAAGTACTTTATTAATGACTACATTATTAACTAAAATACTATGACATGATATATTATTATTTTATAAAAAATAAGGATTATTTTATTATTAATTTTATTGTTTTTGATTTTATAGAACAACATTAGAAACAAATGGTTTATTAGATGAAAAATATTTACGATGTGTACCATCTAATGGCATATGTAGCTGTATTGATTGCCCATATAATAAGTTTCCCAATAATACTGTTAGAATGAACCAATGTACTTTAAAACATTATAATGTACAAAGCGATTGGAATAAATCAGGGCCAATTATCAAATCAATTAATGGAGCTCCAGCAAAAAAATGCAACGTTTTAAGGCAGATATTTAAAAAAAATAGTAGTATACGCCAAAAATAAAACAAAATACATTTATACGTAATTCATTATCTAATTTAAAAATTTTCTTTCCTATATTATAGAGAAGAATTGCTTCATTTTTGTGAAAATATCAACAAACACCTATCATCAATCGATTATATCAAATATTAGGCCATTATATTTGCGGTTTACCTTTTAATATGTACAAATAATAATTTAATTCAAAAAGAACTTTATTAATAAGATTTTATTTTGAATAAAATCAATCTTAAAATTTCAACAAAATATTCAATTAATGAGTGTATTTAGACTATTTACCAATTTATAATAAACAATATCATCTAATTCAACAAAATTTATAATTTCTTTTAAATAATATTACAAATATATTATTTTTAAATGATTTTTAATGTATTTATGCAAACTAATTAGCTATGATGGCTTACACAACAAATATGATGCCATTTCATGTTATCTATGTTATTTTTACAATAAATTAATAATTAAAAAAAATGATGTGCTACTATGGTGAGTAACCATTTTAAAGTTTTTACTGATTAATTCATACTAAAATGCTAACATTTATCCTTTTTACATAAAAAATATACTAATCTTATTAAATTATTGAAAAAAATATTACGATACAAATAAAAGTTATCATTTCATAGTCTAACATTAGAACAACCAATCAATGAATTAGATATTGTTATTAAAAATATGTTTATGAACTAGATTTTTAAAGAAAAATATTAGTAGTTGAAAAAATTTAAATATCTTAAATTAAGTTATTTCTATTGATACTATCATACTTAAAATCACCACAATTAGCCAAAATATATAGAATCTTTGTTTAAAGATTCAATTGTATCATATCATCTATTATTTAATCTTCTTACAAAATATTATATATAGAACGATTATTTAAATTATAAAAAAATCGTTTAAATATCTATGTACAAGTTGCAATCTTTAACATTGACACACTTGTAGTAACTCTACACGTGAGCAATAAGCTAAAACGCATGCGTGAATGCTTATAGCGGTTGATGGCGCAATCTTTGATGAGGTCAAATTCATCTTTAAAGATCTCACTAAATAATTTTAGAGTTGGTTAAAAAAATAATAAGCATGATTTTAGAAGATAAAAGGTTTTTTGAAGTTATTTACCATAAAATATTCATAAAGGGATATTTAGTAATTTATTTTTAGATAAAAGTAGTAAAGGATTGCAAATATATACATTTATAAAATTTTAGTAGTAAATAAATTTCGCCGAACGTGTTATGCTTCATATATTATATTATTCAGTACGTAAGATAAAGCCAAATAGTACAACATAAGAGGAATGTTAAATAAAGCAAGATATATGTTTTACAGATTGAATATATTATAAAAGGTGAGGTATGTTTGATTTTAAATATATCCTATAAATATAGTTTTATTGATAAAATTTATCCAAACCATCATTATATATCGAATGGTATAGTTTTTATTGCTAAATAACATCAAAATATTCTACTTTAATCGCAAAATATTTTTTCTATCTATATAATATTGCTATACTAATTATTTTTAAACGTAATGAAATTTGTGAAAGTAGATAAAAATCATTATTTAAAGGAAATAATTGATAAAATATATAATAGATAAATAGTAGTATATATTTGTAGAAGCAATACAATGATATGTCACAGAGTATGATTGATTAATTAAGTGAAATTTTTGATGATATTAAGTATAAATAACAAAATATAATACTATCAAAATAACAATACATCCAAAAATTGAAAGAAAAAAAGAGTAAATAAAGACAATAACGAATTGGTAGTAGCATTTGTAAAATAAAGTAAAAATTCATATTGAAACGTGATAACGGAAGTAAAAGTGTTAAAATGGATATCATTGAGAGGGATGTCATAAATAACATTGAATTCAAATATTGAAAAAAAGGATGGGTATGCACTAGCCGGGATTCGAACCCGGGTCACCCGCGTGGCAGGCGAGTATTCTACCACTAAACCACCAGTGCCACTCGATAATTAAACCGATTTAGTATAAATATATACTATAGTAATATTTAACATTTAAAATAGCCAAAAAATAAATAAAATACACAATTATTGCCATGTATCTTATTAATTTTATAAAAATTTTAATTTTGATGATAATAAATAAACTATCAATATATTTTATTGATATTATAGCATGCTTTTTGTGAAAAACATTATGTAATTTATATATATTTAAGCTACGGTTGTTTTCATACTAAAAAATCCATTTACTAGTTTAATTATAAGATAGTTGAATTAAATATTAACAAAAAATACCTATGATTTATATGCCCCTTTAGTCTACATTTAATTTTAAAGTGAACTTCTTAAATCAATAGCAATGGGTATGATTTCGAGCAAATATTAATACAGTAACAACAATTTAATAATTAAATGTTGTCAAATTATAGTTTATAATATTATAAAAATTAACAATTATATTACAAACTATTCATCTTTAATCAGCATCATTTAAGTAAATACGTATATTTAAATATTTTAATCATTCCATAAAGCTTAAACTTTGAATATAATAAGTGTGGTAGAAAAATATATTTATATCAATAAAAATAGATATTTTATTTTTCAACGGTTTTGCGAATAGTTGATTTGATTGTATACCATGTGTTTTTGAAAATTAGACAACAATCTATTTTATAGTAGTTTAAATAAGAGTACAGTTTAAGGTTGTTAAATAAAAATATCATGCTCAAAAGCTACCATTCTAGATAACGAAATTGATGTAAGTTCTTAATCTTAATTTGCTACTTAGAAATAAAGCTAGCAAAGTATCGTGTAAACATAAAATTGTGACGATATTTTCTACGTCAAGCATTAGATATAATTGTTATTAACAGCCAATCCTACTAATATATTGATAAAGAAATGAAATATCATATGATCAACATATAAAATTTTACTTAACAATATTATTTTTTAAAAATACATTTATTTACGGACTTTAAGGGAAATATAACTATCACACTGATACATACAGTGTAAAAGTTATGTAATTTCTAATGATTACAACGGTATTATCGTTAAATCTTGTAACCCTCTCTAGTATCTTGGACCTGTTTGATTAATAAGAAAAAAATTGGGCAGTATTCTCTAAAAGTTATTATTTTATATGCAATATATTTTATAGAGAATCACCTACACTCTATATGGATAGAATTATATTTTGTCAATAATTATAATTAATCAATAAAAAAATTCTATAAAAGTAAAATATGCACATGGTTATCTACATGTAATAGCTTGTTAAATTAATACCATCCAATTGAAATAATAAATGCTAAAAATATCTCTCATGTAGTTATTATTTTATAGCTTTATGCAGTATGATCAAAGAGATAGGATATTGATTCACTTTGGTATGTTCGTCTAATACTTTCACCAAGCATAGCCGATATATCAATAATCTATGAAAGTGTTAATTAGTCAGTGATGGTGTATTAGAATGACATAAAAAATTAATACTTTTAATTTAGGACAGGATTTTAGCAAATGATCAACAGGAATAGTGTTAGTAACAACAACAGTATCAACATCACATTTATTAATTTTTTCCACTGCATTATTCGAAAATATGCCATGTGTTACCATAAAAATAATACGTTTAGCTCCTCCTTCTCTTAATCTATAATTTTTAAATATTATAGCAGCATTTTTGAAAAAAAAAACTTAAACTATATAGATTGTAATACCTAGTAATTGCTAAAACCATTGTACCACATGTATCAGCCATATCATCCACAAGAATAGCTACTTTATTGTTAACTTCTCCAACTAGAGTCATATTTGCTACTTCATTATCTTTAATTCTCTGTAATTAATATTTATACTCATTTCATTATATTTTATGTTATTAAACTCGATAAAATTAAATACTTGCTTGTGAATCAATGCAAAATCAACTTTTAGTTTATCTGCAAGTGAAACAACTCTGTTTTAGAGCAGAATAAATTACTATAGACCTATATAAGTATGTATAAAAATATTACCTTTTCATACCTCCAGCATCTGGTGAAACAATAACTGCAGATCCTAAATCTTGAATGTTATCTTTTATCCAGCGAATAATACAAGGTTCTGCATATAAATTGTCAACTGGAATATTAAAAAATCCCTTCAATGATAATTTCATATAAATGATTTATTAAAAAAAAACTCGACTAATACTTGAACTTGAGATGCATGTAAATCCATTGTTATGATATGATCTGCACCTGCAACAGTTAGCATATTGGCTACCAATTTAGCTGTAATAGGTGCACGACTCTAGCGAAATATTTTCATCATTCAAAATGATTATAGTCATATAACAAACCTTATCTTTCTTATCTTGTCTTGCATAAAAGAAACATGGTATAACTGCAGTTATTTTTTCTGCTGATGCAATTTTACAACAGTGAATCATAATTAATAACTCCATAAGATTGTTGTTAATATCACCACATCCACTTTGAACAATAAACACATTTTCTCCTCTAACACTTTCTGTAATTTGAACTCTAAAAATTCACAATATTCTTTTAACATTTTTTTACAAATATTAAGTTTATTTATTGTTTAATCAATAATTTCAAGGTAAGTTTATAATTTTCAATACAAAAATCAAATAATTACCTGGTTTCCTTGTTAGCAAATGTACCTAATTGACAGTTTCCAGGTTCGACCTGTAAATATTTACATATAGCGAGACCTAATTGTGGATTTGAATTTCCAATAAAAATCTTCATTTTTTTGGATCTTTTTTGATAGCAAATATCACTCATTAAATACACGTTTAATCTCCGTAAATGTTCGTTAATCAGTAAATTCCTTTTTTTATGCTCAATTAGACAGAATTATCCTTTGCAATTAATTGCCATAACTACGCTATTATTCTTAATAACAAGATAATCACTATTAATAAATGTATACGAAGATAGTGTATTTATTAGTCGTTCTATCGAATCATAACACACATATGGGTTAATATTTTAACAGAAAGAAAATAATACATACAAATATGGATTATTCTTAGGAATTTAGATTTATATAATTGTGATAAGCATTTATGTTGTATATCAAGCTAAATAACATAATAAAAACCCTAAGAATATTGTGTGATATATATTATAAAGATAATTTTGAAAATATTAAAAATACTCATTGATAAGGATATCTAAATGGTATGTCATATATGCATATTATGTTTATTTACATTATAGTATGGTTAGCAGCTATGCTGTAAAATTATTACTAGCATTAGGATATCCATTATATGTAAAGTAAGTTTATTTATTTTATTAATTAAAAAATAATAATATAGTTTAGCTATATTTTAGTTAAAAGATATATATAATAGCCACTAAGTATTTTTATCTTTATTATGGTGTATTATTAGCTACCTAAAAATAATTAAGTGACATTTTAAAACGACTATTATATTGTGAATATTTTTGAAATACATCTATGAAAACACAATAATATTAGGTATATTTTTCAATATGTATTTCTAACTTTGTTTTTATCATCAATTTTTCGAAAAAGAAAGACTTTATTTAAAATTATGATTACTTATGACCTCTTATGTATGTATCATAAACTACACATTGTTATGGTATATATTATAATATTTCCTTTACAAGTTTTTTTAATCAAAAGTAATCTATTATATTCTAGACTACCTTTTATCATTTTTTTATAGATCACAATATTTACATTTATGATGAAGATCAGTAATCAATTTCATTATTATCATTTATTTAGTGTAAGATTAAATAAATTCATATAAAATATATTATTATGTATCTATGATTTTTATCCAATTTGAGAAGTTTTTAACATTAATACCTACCTAAATATGTTATCTGTTATTTAGGTGTGTAAAAATTAGGAAGTAAAATATAATATTTCATGACATGACTATTATTTTTTAAGATAAATTGCACTAGTTTTTATATTATTGTGATGAGGTGACAAAAAAATACTTTTGATTATAAAAATAATATTATCTCTGGGCTAAGGTTTAGGTATCAAATAAAAGACCTTACTAAGTCGTTTAATCTTGGATACTATCTACAAGGGAGATTTTTAATCAGATATCATTACCACTGCTAACTACCATTAATAGTTAGATAGTAAAGCAGTATAAAAATCGTACGTATGTTCATTAACAAAATAGACTGGATAAAAACAATAACGGCGCTAAACTGACAATATATTCAATCTCTATCGACTTACACGATTAGATCTCTTACACGACTTGATTAGTCGCTACATACCGACTAATCACGGTTACTCTGACATCATGTGACACATTTCGATATTCTTTGTTGGTAGTACACTCTTATTAGAAGGATGCATTTTTAATCCACCGTATGCCCTTGCTTTAGTAGGAAATACTACCCTCACTTTAGCTAAGATGGATCCCTTGTTAATCTATATACGTTATCTAAAACAACCATTGACTATATGTAGTATATACTATTAGTAATGATATGTTTTCATACTTTAGTGTTGATAAGCAACCAAAATTTGAACATTCTCAAAAATCACTTTTGGTCCAAATGATACCATGACGCATCGTGCATCTTCGAGGTCACCATAGTAACTCCATTAGATTAGATTGTGAATGTACACTTTGGAATGGTGTGACTGTAATAGACCAGAAAAAGATATGCTTCATTTGATTATTCATGCTATAGTTTGGCTTAATAATGATGAGTTAGATGTGATTTTAAAAAATGTAGTATCGACTATACAGAATTCTACTCAATATGCCTGGAAAACTAAGGTCACTATAGTTTATAACAACATGATGACATGCTGTTCTCGCATAAAAAGCACATTAACATACAGTTGTTGATTGATTACTAATAATAAGAAATAGGTGATTGACGGAGACAATCGTATGATAGAATATTTTATAATTTTCTGAAAAGATTAGTTTAAATGATAAAAGCCTCAAACAAAGTGATAGCAAAATTTTATCAATATTGTTATGCGAAAATTGCAGTAGTATAAATGAAATTAAATTAAAAAAATTAGTTTCATTTGCGAATAAAGAAAAGGTAGGGCGATAATTGATTTTTTTTTAAATGAAATACTCATTCCTTCATTCCAAGTTAACATTTGGAGTCACAATGGATTATAGATATGATCTATAGTTTAAAAACTTCCCTATATTAAGATGGTATAATTTTTTTTAATTTCTTTTGCGCTTAATAGGTATAGTTAGATCATTTTTGATATTAAATGGTGTTTTTATAATGAAATATAGTAATTTTATTCAAAAAGTACACGTCTATAAAGATAAAGCAGTAAAAAAACATACCCATTTAAACTAGAATGCAATGATTGTTTGAAACAAATTGGTGATGTACCAAATTTTTTAGTTCATTATAATTGCAAACAATAATTTTTTTAAAGTGATTACTTCTTGAATTTTTTTCATAATTATTTAAACTAATTTATATATCTAGTAGTATCCACTGCAATATTTTACTCAAAGTTTTTTTAATTGTTTAAAAAGGTTAATTTATACTTTAATATAATATAATCAAAATAATATTTTTTATCATATAAATTAAGGTTTTTTTTTCTAAAACAAAATAAAAAATATTTCATTTTTTTTTATAATATAGCCTAAAATGAGCAATAAAAACGTAATTAAATATATAAAAAGAAATTGAACTATATATGCTTATTAAAATGATGTATCATTCTAATAATCATCTTAAAACATGGATTAATAATGTAAATATTATAAAATGATATAAAAATATTGTTGATTAAAAAAAACATAATTTTTACAATTATAAATAGATAAAACTATTAAAACATACTTAAATTTATGTTTGTTTCATATTTTATATAAATCCTTATGTAAATATAACAAATTTTCATAGAATCCAATTTTAAATACATAAATAAATAACTCAATCCATTCACGATGTGAGATAATGTACTGAAATATTATCATGTTCTCAACTAGTGTTCTATAATGATAGAACATTCATTAACAATAGTGAACGTTATATATTTATTGCCATTTTATTTAGTTGGTAAAATTTTTTCGCAAAATTATTTTCCAGTAGGATGAGAAATGGTAAATTAGCCAATTAAACACAACAACGATCTTTAACGAAAATATTAAGCCTCATCGTATTTTTAGATATTTATGCAATCATTGGGTATCGTACTGGCTAAATTAACTTGTTAAATCATCAAAAAGAATTATTTTAGTATATATATGTACTTTTTTGACGTTTGATTGTTGTAAAAACCAATAAAATAAATAACATTAATATAAGATTGGTGAATATGGCTTCTGAAGTTGAAGTATGTTGGTCATTCAGTTCTTTACTATATATAATTATATATCCATTCATATATAAAATATTTAAGACGAATATTTAGTATACCAAGATAAGGTGTGCTAATATATACGATGAGCAAGCTAGTACTTTTATGGGAAAGTTGATACTAGATAGTCATGGTCTCAAGTTTACATCAATATCAATACCAAAATTTAGTGATTATGTAAATTTCCTTTTTTTTCTTATTAAATTTATAATCAATTTTTTTAAAACTAAAGATACCATACTGTTTGATTCAAAATGTGCTAACCTATACGAGAGAAGATGACAACTTTCAAAAATCTCATGATGGAACTACATCATCATTAATCAGCTCTATAAACTCATTAAGAAGTGGAGCTTTAGGCATTGATAAATCCTCAGAAATTATGGTTCAATGTAAAAATTTTCAAGCATATTTATTTTGTGGAGAAAATTCTACAATTATGAATGAAATTGCATGTGAAATCCAAAAACGAACAACTATTAGTAATTTTCAATGATTAATTATTAAAAAAAGATAAATTTTTTTTTAATTTTAAACATAAAATTGTTTGATATGATAGATGGATTTTTTTTAGTAAATTAAATAAAGTTTATTGAAGTTAATCTTCTACTACCATACTGCACATAAATTGAAAATAGGAATTTTAAGTTTTTTCAAGTTTTTTACCTTATTTTTGCTAATAGTTAAAAAATATCATTAAAAGCTATATTCTTGTTAATCATCATATACATTTTTCTATTATAAATGTAAAAAATGCTTTTTAACATTTAAAATAATCATTTCTTTTAAAATTATTTAACTTTAAAACTAATTAAATTTATTTAGCGGATTATTCATGTCTACCATGCTTTCACAATAAAAACTCAGGTAATTATTTTTCTTATAATTTTTGTTATGAAAAATAATCTCCTTAAACTGTTTTATAAAATAGAATCAAATATTACAGTAGATTATGGGTGGTCTATTTTTAGTATAGAAGGTGAATATAGTCGAATGTGTGTAGAACCACAAAGATGGATCAAAACAACGATAAATCAAGGATTTAAGGTTTATTTAAAATAATTAGCATCATTATACATATACATATTTAGTTATGCTCCTCCTATCCGGAAATTCTTTATATACCAGCTGGTATGACTAATAATATAATATATGGTAGCTCAAAATTTCGCAGTAAACAAAGATTTCCAGTTTTAAGTTATTATCACGAGCAATCTCATGTAAATTTTACTTTTATGCTGTAGAAATTGTGGAAAATTACCATTTAATCCATGTATAAAACTAATAGCTATGATTATAGGCAGCTATATGTCGTTCATCGCAACCTTTGGCTGGTCTAACTAAAAAATGTAAAGAAGATATATTACTTCTTCAAGCTATTGCTAAATCATCAGAAAATTCATCTGAACTAGTTATTGTTGATACACGTCCGAGAGTATGTCTTTAATTGTTTGGTATATGTATCACCAGCCAAATAATGGCTATACCTACTATAATTTTTTTCTAGAATAAGCTTAAAATAATACATTTTTCTATTTAAAAAAAGGTAGTTAAATTAGAATATTGATTGTTTTTTTACACTGATTATAAATTACATACTATTTTTTATTTTTTAAATATTGTAGGAAAAAGTAATAGTTTTTTAAGTATTAATGCTTTTTATTAAAATTAAAAAATAATTTATTAAAATTTATTCTCTTTACTTTTATATTTATATGTTTGTAATATTTTAAAGGAGATTATTCAATGTAATCATTTCCATTGATAATATTTTATGTCTTTTGTGTAGTTTTTTGTATTTATAATGTTAAAAGAGAGAAAGATGAGACAAAGATTTCATTAATGTATTACTAGTCAAAAGTCTATATTTATATCTTAGTCATACGTTTTCTTGTGTATATAGTATCATTTTAGGCTTTTAACCTTTTGATATTTAATACAATAGCAATTTTTTATTTGTTTTTTGAATGCTATATATTAAAATAAAAACGTTTTTTTATGAATTTAAAGTCGTTCTTTGATTTTACCTACAATCTTTTTGTCAGTACAATTTTAAATACTGCTTACAATTTAATATTAAGGTTTTTTACCTATTATTTTGAAAATCGATTTAATATAAATTATATGAACGTCTACATATTCTATCAATACTAATAAGTTGATTTTAATGTTTATATTTATTTTAAAAAATTACTTTATCAGTAGGTTTAAGATTGCATCTAGAATACTTTTTATATGTTGGTATTCTTGAAACTATAAAGACCACCTTGTACGATAATAAACTTTAATTGAGTTATTTTTTAAGTAATAATGTATCATCTAGAATAGTCTGTTGCAGATAACAAGTTCTTTTTTAAATTGTATGTTAGGAACAGGGTCTCTAAATAATTGTTAATAATTACACATAGAAAATAAATAAGTGAACCATCGATTATATATTTACTCACAGCTTTAATATCATATTTAAACATTATTTATTCTATAAATTAAAAAATTGCTATATTTTATTTATTTATAGATTATTAATTTTCATATATTTAATATTAGATAAATGCTCTTGCGAATAAAGCCAAAGGGAAAGGATTTGAAGACACTAAAAATTATCCATTTTGTAAATTTTATTTTAGTGGCATTGAAAATATACATGTAATGCGTGAAAGTGGTCTAAAGTTATTTCAAGGTAAATCCTTATTTTAGTATTTATTTTAAAATTAGAATTTTTATTAGCTATCTATTCGAATCATGACAGCTACTTTAGTTTTATTAATGCTGTGGAAAATTCTAATTGGATAAAACATATTAAAACTATTCTAGATGCATCTGTATTCATATGTCAAGTGATAAATTTATATTGCTATTTGAAATATTTTTTTAATATGGTTAGACAATATTAAGTGGAACAAGTGTATTGGTACATTGTTCAGATGGATGGGATCGTACTGCTCAAACATCAGCACTTGCTAGTTTATTTTTAGATCCTTTCTATAGAACTATTCATGGTTTCATTGTAAAAAAATAATATTGTGAACAACTTATTTTTTATAATATTTTAGGTTCTGATTGAAAAAGACTTTTTATCTTTTGGGCATAGATTCAGTTCACGATGTCAACATTTAGCTGGGGATAATAAAAACGTTTCACCAATATTTCTTCAATTTTTAGACTGTGTTTGGCAAGTATTAAGACAGTTTCCTTCATCCTTTCAATTTAATGAACTTTTTCTAATTATCATATCTAAAAATATATATTCATGTGAGGTAATTGGAATTATTTTAAATTGTAACCTATAATTATTTTATTAAATAATATAGTAAAATTAATAAATTCATTAAATAATTTTAGTATGGCACATTTCTCTATGATACAGTATATGATAGGATACGAAATAAGTTAAAAATTTTAATTTACTTTAATTAAACATATACATATTTTAGCTTAAGTAAATACACAAATTCACTTTGGTCAATTGATATGGAACCATTTCATAATCCACTCATGGATTGGAATAAAAATGGAAGAATTATCACACCAAAAACTTCAAAAGATTCATTAAAGTAATTTATAGATATTTCTAGGTGTATTGTTTTTGGTTGTACAATAACCATTAGATTATGGACAAATTGTTATGCCAGTGGATTGAAATTTCCTAATATTGTTAGTTCTACCACATTAGCATTTGATTCTTTATTTGAATTAAGAAATTTAAAACGAGTATGTTTTAAAATTTAACATAAATCATGATCTTGAAATATTATTAAGACATTTCCTTCTAAAAGTAATGAATTTATTGAAAAATGGCCTGTTCTACCTAGTAATGTTGAGTATTGTTCATGCGGTGAATTATATTGCTATCAGAATAACAATTTTTTGGTATAACATTAAATTATCATCTAACTTTATTATTCATTCTTTAGAAACATTGTTGGATCTGCTATAAAATGGGATGTACTAAATGCATAATGATTGATACTAATTGCTCAATTAAAGTTAATAAATGTATTAATTGTCGCCCAATTAAATTATGTGAATCTAATTGTTCGATTAATTATAAATAATTATTAAATCCATGGATATAAATAATGATTAAAATTAAATTTAATCTCCTGTCTGTCATCTACAATAAAAAAATATACTATTCCATAATTATTTATGGAATTTTTTTTTAAAAAACAACATCATACATTACTTAGTATGACAACAATTTTATACTGTAATAACTACATATAGATATATTTTTATTATATATTTTTCTTTGATTTTTGTTTATAAGTACAATAAATATTTTAGTCATTCATTGTAGTTGTTTTGTATTGTGGATTTTTTTTCACTAATATAGTATACACAATTATAGTTCATTCTGTTACTTATTTAAAAAATAATACTTGTATGGTTTGAAGAATTATGAGAGTGTAAATGAGTTTTAGGATAGAAAAAAAATCTCTGCAATGGAATATACGGGTATGGAGTTGGAATGAATGCTGTTGTAGGTGGTAGTGATGGCAATACAGGTATAGCCGTTGGATATAATGGTATGGGTATTGTTGGGCAATTGGAAATAACCTATATACAATGTATTTACAATATATCTATATTGTAATGTGTTTACATGGGTAGGGCATGATGATGGAGCAAAAGATGATGAGCTACTAGGATTAAGATTTAGGTTTTGCATTGATGTTTCCAATGTAGAATAGTCATCATCTATCCATTTAAAATAATATTACTACATATATCTAGTTATGAAAGTATATTTTTGGAATAATACGGGATATGAATGTAGAATTGGAAAACGATGCCACATGATATGGAGAAAAAAATTGACTATCACTATTAGTGGAATAGTTACCACTATCTTCTACGTCAATGTTTATGGTAGTAGTACCTTGAGAATTGGCAGTAAGATTATTCTTATCGGTTATTTTTATGGGATTAAACTGACCACCCTAAATACAATAAAAATCACTTAAATTTTTATATTATGAAAGCTAGTGAAATATTGCATTATGTAGAACATTTATCTAAACTAAAACAGTGTAACTACATACAGTTCTTCTATAGGCTTTTCTAACTCTAATACTATTACCATTGATTACCACATTAGTTTTTCTGAGTAGACGTTGGGCTGAATGATTGTCATAAAATGTAACAAAACCATAACTAATCACAGTATATAAGTTCACTTTTAATTAACACAAGTATCATGAAAATAAGTATATATACCATTTGGATCGCCCTGTAAAGCGATCAGTTACAATTCTAACATCATATACTGGTCCAAACTGACTGAAATAAACTTCCAAATCATATTCAGATGTCTACTCACAATTTGTCAAAAAACTTTATTCTTTTACTTATCAAATAAAATACACTTTCACCAAGTCCTCCTAAGAATATTCTTTTGGAGCTATCGCTGTTATTATCTTTGGGTAGATTTGTTGTCACATTAGTAAAAACATTAGACTGTGGATAGTTGTCTAAGGAAAGTAGTAAAAATTAGAACATTTATCGTTGAATATAATTTCACAATTTATATTCACCATTTTTAGTGGATGATAACATATTTTTACATTCATTTGTTGAACCATCATCCTCCAGCTACATCAAAAAAATTTACATCATCATTTGGTTAAGTATGTTAAAATAGTTCACTTGTTGTGATGAAACAGTTATAGTTGATGGTTTTAAAGTAGAAACAGTATTATTGTCCAACTGTGACGCCATATACAGATGAGTAACGATAATAATGATGAAGAACAGCTATTAAATGACACTTTATTACCACGCAACACAAGACAATACATTTATGTCAAACACACATCCACCTAATTAAACAATTTATCAATTAATTATG
>JRUX01000997.1:0-85955 GCA_001407235.2 Kudoa iwatai
TCTAAAATGAATCTTGTTTTTGGATACATTTAAATATTTACACTCTGTTAATGTCATTTCAATACATTCTTTTAAACTCATAAAAAAATATATATCTAAAATATAAAATTAATATTAATTATAAAGTATATTTTTCGTATTATTACTATCATAGCATATATATTCAATGGAATACAATTGATTAAAATACATAACACCGTTATAAGTTTTTGGGGCCTTATAACAAAGAGAAAATGATAAATCTTTTTTTTGAAGCACATAAAATCCATACTATAAATTAATTATATAATTATTATTTTAATATAATTAAAAGATTACTATAAATTTAGAATCTATACAAATTATATAAATTATAGAGTTTGCTAATAGTAAAAACAATACTATAAAAACTCTAAATTCAATCATTAAAAATTAAATATTTACACACAGTTTTAATACATTTTTCACCTACTCATAAATTTTAAATCTATAAATATTTACAAAATAAATATTATAATATTTTAAGTTATTAAATAATGTTAGATGTACAATTTTTTGATTATTTATAAAAAAAAGTTTATTAACTTAAAAATATAACGTTTTTCTCTTTAATATGATAATTAAGAAATGATGGTTAAAAAAAATATACATACTTCACATATATATCTATATTGTAATAAGAATTTATCTCCAAAATATTAAATGTTTATCATAAAAGTAAATTTATTTATTTTTAACTTTAGTATGGTAGATATGTTTTTTTACATCAATTAAATGGCTTTAATTTGCTTAAAATCTCAAGTATATGCTAATTTTATTTCTAAAATAACATATAAAGTAAGTTTTATTTAAAAAATGATACTAAAACATAATTATTTGTAAGAAATGACATGAATTTATAATTATAAGACTATATTAAGTTAATATTATTTATTTTTAAATATATATTAGTCCTCAATTTTCTTTAAAAGTATTAACTTAAATCCTAATAATTCTTTCTATGTATATTAAAGCAAATATCTAATTTTTTATAAATAAATAAATAAATTTATATCATTATCAATATGTTTTCTAATTTTGTTCAATTTTCTTTATAGGAAAGAAGAAATAATATTAAGCAATATTTTTAATTAGTTTAATTCATATTTTAGTATAAATTATATCATAAACAAAATATAATCCAATTGTATCCATTTTATCGACTATTTTATAGCTTAGTTTTATTCAAATAATTTTATGATAACAATATATATATATGATAGAATTTGTTATTTTTTTCGTGATTTAAATTTTCATTTCGAATATTTTATATTTTAAATATAATATTTAATAAAAGCAATAAGTAGAATAAATAGTTTAAAAAATCTGTTACCTATTAAATATCTATTAAGAATGAAATTATTCCAATTTTTTCATTAAAAAGACCATAGATGCAATTTTTTAAATCTAATGTGTGTATTATTTTATATATATTACATAATATATATAATGTTTGAATATTATAATTAAATTTTACAATTTTTATATTATTTTATTCCTTTTATCATAAATATTCATATTTTTTAAACTATACATATATAAACCGTTTTTATCGAATTATATATCTTTTTAAAATAATATATATCTATTATATTTATATATTTATATAAATTGTAGTATAGATGTCAATCTCCTACAATCTTAAACTATATTAAAACAATAATATGTTCAATTCATACACATTATATAAATTAAATTTTTTAAGTATAAGCATAAGTTATTATTATCCAATCAGTATACATGATTAAGAATATTTGATTAAAAAATTATTTAATAAAATTTACACATTTAAGGTTTATAATCGTAAAATAAATTATTTATTATCAAAATAAATTAATACTTTGTTATTTTATGTGTTAATTTAGCTAATATGCTTCCTTAATAAATTTTAAACACTATAATTTTTGATAAAAATAGTTCATATTAAAATTATCCCTAAAAAATTATAATTATACTATTATAATCAAATTTGAATCACTTGGCTTGAATACATAATGATTATTAAATAAATTTATAATAAATTAATATAGTTTGCCATTAAATATGGTAATAAAATGGTTCTTTTACCAAAAATCAAACAACAAATTATATATTTAATATTAAATGCTTGTTAAATATAGTAGTGATTTATTTAAGTACAAAATAATGTAAAATTAATTATGATATTATCTGTTATTTTTTTTTTAAATATAGTGATAAAAAAATATATTCTTCATAATATTGTCTCATTGTTCTCTTTTCAAAACAAGATTATTTTTCAACTCCATTTTTAGACGATATTTGTATTAAGTTTAGAAAGTAGGTAATAAATATGTAAGAATTGTCTTTTTATAAAAATATTGATAAATCTAGTTCAAAATGTTTCTTGTGCAACATGTTATCATTTATACAAAGCTAAATATTTGTATAATTCATCAGCTTGTGTATATGCATAAATAATGCCAAATAACGATCATAAACTTGACTGCAACAGCCATTAAGAGATTTCAATGTGTTATTAAAATAGTGATAAGTAATAATTTTTTCTTAAATATATATGGATTTAGATTTATGAGAATATATTTCTACTACTTATATAAACTCCTAAAATGTATCATAAAAAATGCTATTATTATAAAATTAGCCAAAGATATGTCAATGTTTTTCTTTGTTTAAATAATAATATTAGAGATGATACCACATCGAATGTTACATTAGATATTGCTACTGTATGAAATGAGAAATAGATAATCTAGTTTTACTATGAAGCGATATATTAAAAATAAAATTGATATGAATCCAGTAATTGAAATCTCATGAAATTTGACTTGACTAGGATTAGAGGTTAAGGATATAAAGACCGTTTAATATATTTATAAAATAAAGCATATTATCCATATAGTATGAATAATAAGTATATTATTTAAATAATAAAACAAATACATTTTTAAATTGTCTCTTTAATAAAAAGAACTAGGCTATTTATATATTTTCTACTAAATAACTGATTACATTGAAAGAACCTTAAAAAAAAATGATTGAGATTAAGCATATCGTACTAAAAATTTAATATGATTTTAAATGAATGAATTTTCTAGCAATGAATAGACTATCATTCTTTTATTGAATAAAGGTAGATCTCCACTTTATATGATTATGTTGGTATTCTATTAAAAAATATATTTGATAAAATATGAAAGATAATGTTTATATGGGATCTAGTAACTTTATTAATCTTCATTCATTGTCATAAACCCTAAACATTAGTCTGTACTAAATTTTATATCGCTCTAGATGTAATAATGGAGGCACAATTAACCCAATTGTTGCCTTTATTAGATGATACTTTATTCTTTTCTGTTTTAGTTAACAATATTGTACGTTATTCATACCAATTTATCTACTTTTTAAAATTTTTTTTAATTTAAAAAGAAACAATATAACAGTAAAAGATAAAGTATATGCTATTTTTACCTAATCGTAGTTGCATTAAGATCAAAGAATACTACTACTATTTATAATAGCCACAATCCTTATTATATTTATATTTTTCTAGTTAGACTCTCCAAATTATTATTATATATAAAAGTTAAATATAATTATAAAAGCATTTTTAATAAAAGTTATGAAATTTAAGATGATTTATTATGAAAACAGTCGTATAACTATTAAATACTATGAATTTTAATGCAGGCATGTTATATAATACACTATAAATTCTCTTTTTTGCTTAAATTTAAAAAATGTACGTTTTTGTGACTTTATAACACGATGAATCATAACTTATATCAATCTCTATCAAGCATTTCTATCGATCTCACTATATATCTTTCATAGGCAATAATTTCTAATAACAAAAGTTACTAAATAACTAAACAAAAACAATTTTATATTTAGAATTAGAGGTGTTTTTAATCTCACTAAGCTAAAAAAAGAAATAGCATGGTTTCTGTTTTATTTCTAATACTATTAAAAAATTATAGTATAAGAAATAATGTCTATCTATAAGTAAGTTTTTATTGTTTTCTATATAAATATCGGTGATAATTTTATTCCTTGTAATTCATGGTATCTTTTTAGTTGAATAGAAACTCAAAATTTAGTGAAAAAAATGAGAATGGTTCATAAATACAAGTATAATTGTCATCATGGTAGTTACTTTATTGTTATCAGAGTCAGTGATTTCAGAAATTTAAATGAATAATTATTTTGGAAATAGTTCAAGTGAGGTCTGATCAGATGTATATAGTTATATTGATTAATGCTAACTTGCTAAATAATAAATAGTTTGATTCTTACAAGAATTATTGTAAACCAAATTTATTTATATTTTCTTATTATATAAAATTAATTGAAAAAATAAATATCTATATGTTTATTCATAAAAATAAATACTATTAAGATAATAATAATAAAGAAAACAGTTTAATAATATATAACAAAAATGTTTTACAGTAATAATAGTAGATATAGAAAGTATATTAATTTATTATAATGAACAATATCCATTTTTTATAGAAATTTTCTAATCAAAAATATATTATTAACAGTAATTACGTAAGAAAAAGTGATAAATACTTTTCAATAATATAGAATATGCATGGAAATATTAGAAAGTTAGAATTTTGTTGTAAATAGTAATAAATATCACCAATAGTAACACAAATATAAGTGCCATACAGACTAAATAGAGTTTTTTTTGAATAATAGAATATTTAAAAAAATTATATACCCATTATATATATTATAAAATACTTTTTAGTAAAAAAAAAATGTTTCATATAACTAAATTCATATAGATAAAACATAATATAGGGTTAAAACTACTGAAAAAATATTAAAACAGTTTTATTTGAATCGTTAGCGGTAATATTCTTCACTATAATTCCTAAACGACCATCACCATAGATAAACATCTTTAGAAAAGTATCATATGTAAAAGACCTACAATATACATGCATATATATATATATATAATGGTAACATAATACTTTTTAGAAAGAGAAATTGTAATATTTCTTTTAAAAACATCGTTACTAAACAAAGTATACATATATAACAGTTGAAAACAAGTTGTTTTTAGTTTTGAATAATTTATTTGCTAATGATAAATTTAAATTAGTATTATTTACAAAAAAAATATACATAATCATCTAATTTATGACCATTTTCACAATAATTAGCGATTTCAAGAGTCAAAAACTTTAAAAAATAGTTAATATGTGAAAAGTTTGCTTTATATATCTCATTTAAAATCTATATCATAAATAATACAATAGCTTATCCATTAAAAAGATAATATATTTTACATGAATATGATTAGAATCAGGAGGTATTATAGAGTTTTTTACATCAGCAAAATTACAACCTTTAAAATTGCTATCACACAACATTTCATTGTATATAATTGATTCAATTAGTTGAACACATTTCGTAACATTAAATACACTTTTAATTATGTAACTTTTGTTTTTTTTTCCAATAATGTTACATTTAATGATTTTTCGAAATGTCAATGCTAATGTATTATTTCCAGCAGGTAAACATGGATTACTAATAGTGTTGTTATTTAATTGAGAATTCTATCAAAATTCTCAATAAAAATATTGCAACAAATTCAACAACAATATGTATCAATAATTAAGTACTTGAATAAGTTTTTGTGAAACTAAGTCGAGTAAAATAGAAGGAACTATACAAGAAAATGACCCAGCATAAACATTATAAATGGTTTTGTCAGCATTTATCTGGGTAATGTAAAACTTGTCATATGTTTTTAAATTGTTAGTTATGCCGCCAATACTAATATAATATGACTGAAAATCAATAAAAAAATTTTTTTCACATGCCTTTATTATTAAATTACTTTATAATAATAGTTCATTACATAAAAATTACTTTATATTTTAAATTAAAATTATTAAACAAGTAACGATAAAGTCCATGTTGATGCGTGTTTAAAATTTCTTGATTATCTTCATTATTAAGAGTGAGAAACCCATCCAATAGATGACGATCATCGTTAATTATGCTTGAATAGTCAGTATTTCTAACGCTGAAAACTTTATGTAAGAGAAATTTTAATAATTATTACTTTACGTGCACTTTATCAAGGTAAACAATTTTAACAAATATTCTTTTTTTTGAAATATTAAGCCAAGGATTATTAATTGCTTCATTGTTAATGCAGTTCTCTAAACTTTCATGGCCATTCTTGTCTATTTTTTTTAATTTATAAGTGATATTGCTTATATTATTTATTTAATTAGACAATTTTAAATATCTACCTTTTAAACACACGGATATTACATGTTTAATATCATTAACAAATATATTATCTTGATTTTTAATGTTTATTTTGTAACAGTACATTAGTAGACCATATATTTTTACCATAATACATCCTACCTAAAAAATAAATTCCTATTTATAGTATTACAATATAAATAATTACTAAATTTTCTTCAGATTTGTATGTTATAAGGTTATAAAAAGAGAAATAGATAAGCAATACACAAATCATCTTTCAAGTTGAATATCGTAAAATTACATCAGATTGATGTTTTTGACAATTATTATATAAAAATTAGTAAATCTACATTTAATAAACATTTTATTGTTATCTTATAATTAGATGAGTTAATAAGAAATATCTTTTTGAAAATAATAGCGTAATATTATAAAAATAGTTATTATACGATTAAATTTAAGTTAAATTACCGATAAATTTCCACTTTTAAGTAATAAAATGGAAACAAGTGCTATATATTAATAAAATTTAACACATACTATTATATTTAGACATAATATGATTGAACTGTATTGTTTATATATACAATAAACATTTCCTATATTTATATGATTGCTTTGTTTTACTTACAAACATTGTATAAAAATTTATATCAAAAAAAATTAATTTATAAATGTGTTATATAGCATATAATTTTCAAAATATACTATTATTACATTTTTCTCTTGATATTATATAGCACTTATATAATCTATTATAGATCAATACCAAGAGATGACACTATTTTAAAGGACTCTACATACGTCACATTCATTATTAATATAAATATACTATTATTAGTATATATTTATACATGTTTAAAATAAGAAATAATTAAAAATGTGTAACATTATTGTAAACAAAAAATTATGTATCATTATATATTAACTAACTAGTATAAAAAATGTATTATTTAATAAAATAGATATTATGATCATAGTTCTTGTTAATATATATAAAACATTTTAATATAGCATTATATGATAATATAGTTAACAGATGAATAATAATAGTAAACTCTTATGAATTAAACAATATAAAATGGTATCATAATAATTCTGAAAGGATACAATTGATGTTAAATATTGTCATTTTTGTCTAGTTTTAATGAATATAAAAACTTGATAAAGTAAATCATTAAAGATTAATGATCCAGGTACAATTTCCGTTGAAAGCTTTTGAGTAGCATTCACATATCTAGTATGTTGATGTTCATTATAGAGATTAATCATATCAAGTTGGCTATATAATTCTATAATAGTTTTATATTTAGTTGGATCATCACTAGCATAATTATTCTATATTAATAAAAGTAAAAAATGTTAATGAAAAAATTTAAACTATAATACAATAAAAACTTCTCTCTGTTCATGTTGACATAATTGTAACGCTTTAACAGCAAACCATGTACATTTTCCATCAATAATATCAGTACTAGATTTACCAGTAGTTTTTTTATCACCATATAAATCAAGATAATCATCCTATAACCATTTAAATAAATAAAACAAACAAATTTACTTGAATTTGAAAATAAATCCCTAATAGAATAAACAAATCATAAATAAAATTTAGAGCATGTAATGATGTAGGATTAACAGGCGTATTACTCTATAAATTATTATTTAATGTGATTGTTATTTATTTTAAAATAAATTACTAGTAAAAACGCTAATTGAAGAGGTAAAATAAAAGAATAATAACTTGTCTTATACTCATTTGTTGTTTCATAGCTAAAGTAACATATAAAGTGAATATAACACAATCTACAATTAAATCAAATATTACCTTTCAAATGTAAAATTTGCATAATTTTTATTTTTAGCATTAGAACACAATGCCATATCATAATACTGTCCTTGAGTGGTGTTAAATGAGTTCTAAATATACATTTTTAGCTAGTATATTTAAAATAACTGGTCAAGGATATACTTTACGAAAAATACTAAGAATTTCTGTTACTTTTGGATGTTTATCAAGAGCTTTTTCAATAATATCATACATACAACATTCCATCATAAAAGCATCATTTATAGCCATTAATCCAATATCTTTCTAGAAAACAGAGTAATTTTAATATAAAACATTCATAAAAAACTATTAAATGTATGAACCATTCAAAAAAATTATTTACCATCGTATACCAACATGGCTTATTTCTACGTAAGGAAGAATGGTCCATAACATCATCTAATACCAAAAATAAGCCTTGTAACTATAACCAAATAGATATTTTAGTGTTGATAACCAGCAAAATAATTTTCTAATTTTTAATCTTATTTACCATTTCAACACACCATGCTGTAATAATAACTACATCATGGATATCATCTATTTTTAGTGTTTCAGGAAAAACTTCACAGCATGCTTTAGTCAATGAATATGTCAAACCACCTCTCATATGTTTACCTATAGTCACCATATAGATTAGTTTTAACCAATAAAACTAGTAATCTACCATCAAACACATTATAATTTATAGTCTAAATAATAAATTGCATATATTAATGTTGTTTTGAACAAAAAATGACAATAAAATAACATTATCTTATTTTCATACATGTTTCAAATGTGCTTGTAATTGCTGCCCCAAATTATTATGAACACCAATTTTAGATATATGACTTTCAAAAATTCTATATGTTGTATTGAAATAAGCTAAATCTTTTTGAAAATTAATCGAGCTATTTCTCATCCTTAACTTTTAAACAGCGCACGACTGTAATTAGTGTCTCGGATTTGTGCGTTAATTGTCGATTACTGTATAAAAAGCATATGTTTAGTGTTCATTTAGCTTTATACAATATATTATTATTACAATAAAAAAAATTCAATTAATATGTACATTGAAATATATATAAAATGAGCGATTATATGTTGAAAAACATATGCTACCATTTGTAGTCAAATCGATAATCTTCATCTATTTATATACAAAAAATGTCTAATTGAATCATTATATGTTGTGTTTTTGTGAATATTTTTTTTCAATGAAAAATTTGGCGTTTTCATAAATTATTTTGTTTATATTAATCATATGACGATACAATTAAACTCTAGTGATGGTTAATACTTGTCATTTTGTAAAATACCATGAATTAAATTATGTTTTGTGTATTTTAAATTATAAAAACAATTTTAACCATTAAAACATAATGTAAATATATTATTTTTTTATAGAAATTGAAGTTTATGTAACTCAGCTAGACCAGTACTACTTTGAGATGAACCATAAGGGTAATGGTGGCAAATTCTATTCGCACACAATAATATTATTTAAAAAATAGCACAAATAACATTTTTTACTATAAATCTGTTTATAATAAATTAAAATAATGTAAACTAATAATGTTAAACAAAGATATGAGCAATAAATAACGTTTAAAATGTTAGTAAGTATTTAAAAATTATAAATACTAATGTCAATTACTTTTTTTATTAAATAATAACTTTATTCTACCTATAAAAATATGGTTATATTTTGAAAACGACTATAAGATTTATTTTCACGAATATCGATAAAATCACCTTATTTTAAGAACTATAACTCGATAATGATTGATTCAAAAATTATGAAGCCATTGAATACTATCTAAAACTAAATATCTAATATAAAAATAACAATTGATCTATTTCTAATGAATGAATACATAAGATTATTTAAAATATTTTAATATATTAACAACTAAATAAACAAAATTTTTAATTATTTTTTTTAAAGAATAAATAATGAAAGCAGATTATTGTTTATTTTTAATGGCTGTATAACTATTCATGTGTAATTCTAAAAATAATTACTAATTTAATTTGAGAAAATTTATTTGTCAATAAATAAAAACACATTTGATATGGACCAACAAGGTAAAGCATCACTGTTGCCACCATTTTTTCATGATTTATCTGATGTGTATGATGTTGTACTACCTTCACCACATGAAACTGTGTTATTAAATTCTATAACTGGTGCTCCTAAATCAGATCTCTATACAATTTCAATTAAAGTAGGTAGCTATAAATCGGATGAAATTAAAATAAGCACTAAAAATCGTATTCTTACAGTTAGTGGTGATCATAGTAGCGTTACTAAATATGGTTTTGAAAAATGTGAATTCTTTAGGCAATATCTACTTCCAACCAATGTTCTTACTAATACTATACGATTTCATATCACTAGTGATGGAATACTTGAGATAAATGCAAAAAAAAATGAAAATGTTAGATATTCATATCAAGATAAATCGACAAACACTTCCCTCCACTTAATTATTGATATTCTTGATTATGAACCCAATGAAGTTAAAGTTTCGTTACATGGAAGTGTAATTATTGTACAAGCATCTAGTGATGATAAACAAAAAGGTGATAAAGATACAAAAAGTTTCAAAAAAATTATTGCACTCTATCCCGATGTTGATCTATCTACACTTAAATGTGTACGAACAAATGATGGATATCTTGAAATACGTGCTGTAAGAAATCAAAAACTTCTTGATGATGGAGCTAAACATATACCAATTGATAATTCACACATTATAAAAAAATAAATCACGTCACAATTAAGAAAATAATGATATCAATTCATTACTAACATAATTTTTTTTTCACTAACTCCACTATCGTAGTAGGGTTTAATATTTTAAATTTACAATATTTTTGCATAGTAAAAGGTTATTAAATATCTATTTAAAGTACTTTAATAATAAATACATATAAAAAACGAAAAAACACTTTTATGTAGTTTCTTTTAAGTAATATATCATTTAAATGTGAATTTTATTAATAATATCACTATACATTAATTTAAAGTTGTTATAATGGCATTGAAAAGATAAAACTAACATATTATGAATATTTTACTTTTAAAATAGAGTAAAAAAAATTCATATATCATTAAAAATATCCATAAATTAAAATCTATTAACTAAAACTATAACTTTTTTTAACAATAAATGCAATAAACTAATACCAACTAACAACACCAGCTATAGTATCAAATAAATTATATAGCTTAATTACATCAATATCAATATATTTTTATGAAAAACTAACAATTTTAATAAAATGAATTATTATAATTTAGTTAATATATTTAAAATTTAATCAATATTCATAAAAGAACAGCAAAATCAATTTTATTTACATGATCACCATGGTAACATAGAATATAAAAAATAAAGCAAAATTATTTTATTTTTAAATTATTGAAAATATTACATAAAGTTTATTAAGTCATATAAATAAGGACTAAAAAAATAGCTAAATTATCAATTAAAATTCATGAATTTAAATCTTTAACTATTCTGTAATAAATTATAACCATTTATACCATTTATATAGGTTTTATTATTAATGTGTCATATTTTTTAAGATTTACTAATCAAATATACTTCAAATGACTAATTTGAAAATGCTTATTACTATACCATATCGATATAAGCATTAAATAAACTAAATACAATCATTTTAGTTATCTTAATTATAGAAAAATTCTATACACATTACATAATAAATATAAATTTAATCATCATCACTATTTTTAATATTTATTCTATAAATAATACACATGTGGAAAAAATTATATATTACCATTATGTGTTTATGCCATAAGTAAATTGTAGTCATTCAACTTGTAATATTAATCATTCTTTTTACAAATTCATATCATTATACGATTCTAAAATGAGTTTACTATAGATATAATTAATAATAATAGACCAAATATACAGTGGAGTATGATGTAACCCCATGACATTTAAACGAATGATTCATACGCGCATGCGCATATGAATTTAAATAGAATTTGGTTGAAGCATACAAAGTATAACTAATACCGATAAGAATGTTAAAATTTATAATATTATTTTTTTTTGATGATAAATTAATTCTTAGTTTAATAATTGTAACTATTTTGATTGGATTTAAATTTGAAGAAACGTGCGCGCGATTCATTAACCATTAATATAGTTATTGTTAGAACTATGGGTGGAATACCATCTAAACAATTTGATTCAGAAAGTTTTGGCCCCCTTCCAACATATCTAGATAATTGTATTGGTGATAATGATGTAGCTATGTTTGGTTCATACAAATGCAGATATTGTAGGTTAGCCCATAAGTTGTTTCTAACAAGAAATATTCCCTACAAATTTATTAGTACATCTGATGGGACCACATACTATGAACTATATAGATACACTAAAACTGCTTCAGTATATAAACTTTAAAATTGTTATAATTAATTTTTTATATCATATACAATGTATAACATAGTATACATTTAATTTTGTATATATATATAGATTCCTCAAATTTTTATTGAAAAAAAATACATAGGTGGATATGCACAATTACAAGAATGGGATTATGATGGAAAATTGCATCGATTTTCAAACTACATTAAAGAGTCTGATATACAACCCGCATAGTTTACTGGATTACAAAGTAATTGTTGGATTTTAAATATATGCTCAAATTTTATCATATATAAATTATATATACGGTGATATTTAGCATTTTTTAACCAATTTCAATTCAATGAAAACGTTATTATTTTAATTCATAGATCATTGATAAAAAATAGTTTCATCTGCTGTGATATATACATCTTGTATAATATATTCTATACCAGCGATAGCTAAGATCAATCACTGATTACACGCTCTTTTTTTTGGTTTATTTAATGAATAAACATTTAGTTAAAATTAAAATCGATTATTTATTAATTAATAAATCATAGAGATACAATTTATATTTAACTTAACATTTTAACTAGCTTTTACACCATATGATAAAAATATGAGTAATAACTAATAAAAGATGCATTTAAATTCACGACAGAAAGTGACGACAAAAATTGACTAACAACCAACACAGATTAACTTCGTATACTCTCGTTAAAAATTGTCATTACAGTACAACACTGTAAACTAACTCATTCATAAATATATGATAAATCTATAAGATTTGTAATATTTTTATTAAAAAATAATAAACTTTGAATACTTTTATAACATGAATAACAACAACACATTAAAAAACATCTAACCGTGAACAACTCGCATCTAATCGTTACTATATTCATCAATCCACTAATACACAAAATGATCAAATAATTAAAATAATTCAAGATTTTTTTAGAATTAAAATATAATAATAACAATTAAAATTTTAGATATAATCTAGTCTTATTTTTTGGCTAGGAATATTTCAAAGACATTATTGCGCATGCGTGTATTTAGAATGTCAGATCGTGTATCTGAACCATTTTCAAAGTCATCTGATCAGCTTAAATCACTACTAAGTGACTATAAATCTGAACTAAATGTATTATTTAATCAACATATAGATTATATAATGTTATTATAGGCTTATTTTAAATGGATAGTTTATATTTTAAAAAGACCAGCTAATGATAATACGTACAAACATGTACTTTTTGATTAAATATAATCAACTATTTTTTTAGACAAAATAAAGAGGCCCTTATTCAATATATATCAAATGCTTATGATTCATTACAACTGATATATATGCATTACTTGGATGTTATAGTATGTGTTATTTTTAGTTTGTATGATTTTCTCTGTAGTTATAGTAATGTTAGACAAAAAAATATAATATTTTTAAATATGATCCATACCTTAGCTAAAATATATCTACTATAGGCATCTATACGAAAAGAATATTATCAATTAAAATCGGCTAGTATGTCACCAGAGGAATATCACTTTAATATTGGAATTAAAATGGAAAAACTGAGGAAATTAATGAAAAACTCTTACTCAATATCAAAAAATTAATAAATAAAAAACAGATTTTTAACAATTATTTGTAGTATTATCCTTGTAATGTAATTTATTTATTTGTATATTTTTCCAAAGAATTGGATATTTTTGTTTGGCTTCCTCTAATGGAATAGTGATACTTTTGTTACGAGATACCACATACTTTCTACTGATACTATCAGCTATCAAATTAATGTTCAGTATTTTAAGTGAATACAAAGAAAGAATATCTTTTTCAATGTCATAATGTAGTAAGCCAATCTTGTCATTTTTATTTGCCTTAAATAGTGTAACTACTAACTTTATATAACATTAAATTACTTGAATTCGATAGTCTTTTAATATAGAGTCATTATATATAATTCTACCTTCATAGTAAGCAATATGAGCCAATCTAAATAAGCTCAATCTTATAACACATTATAACAACATATTTACTGTCGATGGATGCAAAAAGAATAATCAATCATATCAATAATACCATGATTCATTGATTCAAACTCAACTGTTCCTTCATATGGTGTTAAATTTGGTTGGAAAAAGAGATCAAAATTAGGAAACAAGTAGTAAGCTTTAGCTACTTTTTCAGGATCTCTAAAATTTAGATACACATGACTATTATATATTTTCTTGTAATCAAACAAATTTTCAGTTGAATAGAACCGCTTCCTGCTCAGGTATTTAAATTTCGTACTGCAGGCACGAAGAATCATCGCATGTAGGCGCCTGCGCACTTGGATAATTTTGTAATCTTCGCTGAAGCGTGCTCCGTGCTCATTTTTTGTAAAAATGCTAAAGACCGCTTTGTTGTCAATAGCCTTGAGCACATTTGTTGGATTTGTTTCATATTGCATTATATTTGATAAAAGAAGAAGATCTGATCCAAACTATAAAAAGAAGGTCCGAGAACGTAATTTGATTTTTGTGTATTTGTTATTAGGTTGCATCATGCATTTGTACTACTTTACATAATAGGAAGGATGAATGCTAACCAACCCATTAATCCATTTCATAAATATAATGTATATTTCATTATATATTTTTTAAAATTAAAATGCTACTATTTCAGATTTCATTGAATGATAGTATTGATAAGAAACGTGAGTTTTTCTTCCAACAAATGCAACTTGGTGAAGAACTATTAGCATATAGTAATTTAAATTACATTATTTATAATCTAGATTTGTTATATTATTAGATAAGCTAGATTTGGCAGCTGAACATTTTGCAAATGCAGTTATATTTTCTGCACAACCTGAACCAATTCTAAATTTTATGGCTGCTCGCCTTCCTGATATTATTATTTCTAAAATATATGAAAAGTATGAATTGGTATCGAAACAGTGTAAAGAATATGAAAATTTTATGTCAAAAAAAAATATTTCAAAATCAAAATCCACTGATGTTGCTACCAATGGTAATTTAGTCACTTCTGTTGATAATATAGTCATTGATATTGATTAATATGGTGTACTATCTCTAATGATTACATTATTCAATAATAAATTTATTCTTACATTCACATGAATTGTTATGTCATGATGTGTAAGATTATTAGTATTGTACAACGTTCTATGTTACATGTTCATTATACATTCCACTATATGCGTGTAATTTCATGTATAAATAAAAAAGTAATATGTACAGATATTATAATCATTTAACTATAAATAATATTTTCCATTCTAATTTTACACTTTAGCTACCTTGAAATGTCTTTTAATTATTCATGAATACTTTTAACTGATTTAGATATGTTGTGTAATAGTTTAATATTGGTTCTTTATCTGCCATTTCGAATTTGGATAGTTCTGTGGCTAGTATGAATGGCTTTTTAGTCCATTAATGTATTATGAGAGTACTATTAAATCGCAATTAATATTGGAGTTATTATTTAGTTTTTATACTGCAATAATATGAAATTTTAAAATAAGTTGTAGTATTCATAATGCCCACTTAAAAACCTAATCACTTTAAATTTTTAAACCATTTTTACTATTCTACATTAGCTTTGAATGTTTTACTAAAGTGTAGTCTCATATTTAAAATGATTCTTAGTATAGAGCATATTGGTTAATACATCGACAAATTTTATCCTGTATCACTATCTATGGAAGCACTAAATTTTGACATTTTTTTATTGAAAATCGTGCGTTATAACAAAAGTATTTTTCTCAAAAAAAAGAAAATAAATTAATAAATTTTCTATTTAAAGTTAAGTATTTACTCAAAGCTTATTCATTTTCGCTTTTATCTAAATTCCATAGCTGGATGGTGTTTATACATCATGGACTAAGTTTTAACTAATAAACACACATAATAATCTTAAAAAATACTATTTTCTCAAAATTTCATAATGTAACTATATTTTCTATTGTTTTTAAAATTTATGCTAATAAAGATATTAAATTAACATAACCACCTATGATCATACCATGAAAGTGCTTATATACGATATTTAACCGTAATTCATTAAATAATTCCAAATAAAGACGTAAAAAATATTAAATAAAATCCTATTAAGCATATAAATGGAAGAAATTGTTTTCTTTAATTAAATTACCACATCAAACTCTAACTCACCCAGAAATTAAACCCTATATATGGATAGATAATGTTTTGCTTTATTTTACACAGATTATTCTTAAAAAACAATATTAAGAGAAACATAAGGAGATAGAATGCTAATAATATAAACAACTTTAGGTATTATCGTATAAAATGATACTTTTGGGCTTCTCTTACATAAAAAAATCTTTTTAATTCTACAAAGGAGAAAGTATATATAATTCAATAAAACACTTAATAAATTGTTAAAAATTAGCTACTATTGGGCTATATTGAATTTAAAAATGTACTGAAACATGGTGACTATAACAATAGAGTAGGCTATCAATAGCGCTTTAAATATTGTTCAATAATTAAAAAAAATCTTAATTAGATTTTTACATAATTATTAAGTAATACAAAAGAAAAAATAAATATTTTAAATATGATATATCATGCCTTTTCTACTCTTTATCACTAGCATACAAAAGGCACTATTCAAACGTATGAAATAAGATGTAAGACTAACATGTCTATTGGAATTATTCATAAAAGTGCTTATTAAAATTTAAAGCAAGAAAAAACTCATCATAATCTTTCTATGTGTAGGTAAAGGATGTGATTAGTTGCTGTACATATTACTGATATAACCATAGCGACAATCTATAGTCCATACATTGAAAGTGATGATTTTAATCTAACGCCAAAGTAAAGATGTAATTTAACAATGCGTCACACTTGTAAATTAATTTAGGTAACATTTACATGAGAAGAACACACAATGGCTTACCATTAACAATACTAGAATGATAAAGTTAGTCTTGGAGATACTTTTATAAACATATTTAAAGATATCAAACGCATTGTGTATAAAAGAAGCTAATGATTTTTTAAGAAAATATTATTATGATCATAAATTTATGTCGATAAAGTTATAGCAGATGCTATAATGAATGTAAATAATATAATTTCTTTTATTAATTTAAAATATAACTTGAAATAGGTATGATTTAAAGATTTTTGTCAAGTATTCTGGTTAATAAAGCTATAAAAATATATCAAAAATAAAATATTTAAATGTAATCATTCTAATGAAAATGTTTGATACATTAAATTAATGAAATGAACACAACATATTATTTATACAACTTAAATACATTTTTAAAGATGCAAACTATTAATTTTTTAAAATATACCGATATTATATTATTTATAATATGAAAATATTTCATCCAATAACATATTAGTTTTATGTGTATTAAGCAATTATAAAAACTTTGATTATATTGAATTAATTTTTTACTATGATAAGTTAATTTTCACAAAAAAAAACTTAAAAAAAGTACTTGAAGACTACTGTAATAGATTTAAACAATTTTTCAATTGTGCTATAAATCAAGTAGTTAAATAAGATCATATCAATATACTCATATAGTGTAAGACACGTGAGTAATATAATGAATAATGGGAATCATGTTACGAAATATATAAAAAATAATACTTTTTTATGTATATGTATTATATTAATGACATAATTTATTGTTTTGTTTGAGCGTCAGCCTTTAATTTAAGAATAGATAGACATTCATCTAATACTTTATCTTTCTAAAAAATAATAAAGAGTAATGATATGATTCAAAAATTAATGTATAAAAATGATAAAATAGTAGCATACAACAGCTGGAGTTATGGAAATAGCAACTTGTGGTAAAAGCCATGCACGTAACAATAATGATTCATAATATTTTTTGAGCTGAGTTATCTCCACTTGATAATTTAGTCTTTTGATAAATTCATCATATTTTGTTTTAAGATGTGTTCTATATTGAATTTCCGCTTCCATAGTTTTAATATCCTAAATGTTGATAAATATGTAGATGTATTATTTAGATAATGATAACATTGTCGTAGTTGGCAAGCATAAGTTTCACATATTCATAATTGCGTTCTTCTTGAAATGATTTCACAATTTTACTGTATACTTTAGCAGGTTCATCAAGTATTTTCTGAGTTGATTCAGCTCGAAATGCTTCTTTATTCATTAAATGGTTATATATCTTATCACCCCATACACGTCTAGTAAGTTCACACAGAAAAAGTATTACATAAAATTCTTTGAACTATTCACAGATTTATTAAAATAAAAAACGCTTATATTATTTAATTACACCATTGTAAGAAACAAATTCTTTGCTACAAAGTGTAGCAAGTACACCAAGTATCCATGCATATGGTGCAAATTCTCCACCAATTTTTTTATATTCATTAATAACTTCTGGAATTCCATAGGCCCAATATTGATAGCAATCATTTTGATCATAGTAGTCCCTCCATAATGAAGATATAAAATCACTTTTTGAATTATGCATCATAAGAATTTCTTGTTGATTAATGTTCATAAGAAATGGGCGAAGTAATTCATTTATTTCAGATGTAGTATCTTTAATTGTTATTATTTTTTATAAATCTAGCATAATAAACAAGTATATAAAATAACTATTTTAACCTAATTTCAAAAATTCTTTATCATCAGTTCTTACAAGATCTTGAAATGGCCTATAAACATCAATGTTGCAATTGTTATACACTAATATGCAAAAAATTCAATAATAATTACTTTACATATGCAAATCTAAATATAAAACATTAGATAAAATCATACATGTAAGGATAGAATATTTAAAAAAAGTACACTACAAATAATAATACAATAGAAATTAATATAGATATTATATAGTTATAGTATCGTTACCTTTTGTAGATATTATAAAAAGAAAAATTGTTTAAAATATTTGATTTATTTGAATGGATACGTTTTAAAAATACAGATGCCACCAATACAGACATTATATATGGAGATTAAAGCACGACTTACTTCGTTGAAATTCGTGTTCATTAAAGTAAGAACATGGTTTGGACGCCTCAAATTCTTCATGATAAAATAGTTGAATCAGCATCAATACAGACTCAACAACCAAAAGCATGGGATTGGATTGATGAATTTAAACAAGAAGTAACTATTACATATTTTGTATTTTATGTTTACACAATTGGGAAATAAATAGATGTTATTAATATTTTAGAGTTGTCACTTTAATTATTTGATATGGTAAATTATAATTCAAAGCATCTTAATACTTTGTATTGAAATTTTGTTTAGATATATTTCTAAAATAAATAAATTATTTATTTCACTTGCTGTTTAAATTCTTAGTTCATTGCCTATGGTAATAAAATGTTATATTTTTATATAATTCAATAGTTTATAGTATTAACTTATTTTTTTACGATATCTTAATATTTTTTTAATAGAAAATTTTATACGTCATATACTATAACGAGAAACGTGCATTAATTATATGTAAACATTTATGTTAAAATTAATATTTCATCAATTAAATTTTTATTATACTTATTGAGGAAAAATAGTAATTTTAATTGTTTTTAATGAGAATAAATTAAAATTAATAACAAGTAATATGTTTAATGTAATATATTTACTCTCCGATTGTGTTTATTAATTATAGATTTTGTTATTGTATAAAATATCATAGAAAAATGCTATTTTACTGGTATTTGAAGTATTGAAAGCTTGTGCAAATTTAGATACCTTTCGTCTAACTGTTATGGTCTTAAAAAAAATTGTATTATATAGTTGTTTTGATTGTATAATATTATAATCATATTATAGATAGACAATTTAATATCTATATTGCAGACACCAGATATTGCAGTAATTACTAATTTATGTACAAATATAGCATATATGCTGTACTGTTTATTATTTTAGGCATTTATTGATCTTCTTATGGGAATAACTACAAATAATGTCATATCAGATAAACCGACCTTAAATAATGTTTTTTTATTTTATTAGTTTGTTAAAATAAAAAAGTATATAGGTTTGTTATATATTAGCTAGATTGTCAACACGTTCTGAAGACAATATGATTATTCAATTGTTTACTAATTTTAAAAAAAGCATAGAAATATGTGCTCTAAAGAGACCAGATTTTTGCAATTATTTTATTATCTATCTATTCAGTTTTATGTATGAATCATTAATCACATTTGATGAGAAAAGGAACGATGCTCAACATTTACACAATCAATTTCGTTCTATTGCTAATGACTTGATGAGCATGATGGTATGATATTTTTTCATGATATGATTTTAGTATTATGATATGCTTAGTTTTTTTAAACGTTTTCTCTTTAGATTTCATTTAATACGTAATCTACTATTGATAAGTTATAGAGTTAGTTTTAAATTGTATTTTACTGTTATAAAAGTTTTTATTACAAGTATTAACTACACTTATAAATATTTAATTTTTATAAGTATATTTTTTATTTTTTGATTTTATTATAGCAAGAGCATAGAAATGTATGTTTTAATGTGGCTACTGAATGTCTTAGAATAGGAATAAAACTTGACATATTCAACCTACAACACAATAATCTCTATAACAATCTTCTTTTTGTACAATTATTTCAAGTACTTTTGGATCCAAACTCTATGAAAGAAGCTGATATAACATCTATACCAGGAAAAATTGAATCTATCATAAATGTATGAATTAATCTATGATAATATTATATATCAATAAAAATATTACTTTTATATAAATTTAAAATATAATAATTAATAGTGTTAGTCTATTAAATATTATTATAAAAACTTTATATATTTTATTTTGAAATTTCAAAGAATTTACTCTTAATAATTTTTGCTATTTTAGAAACTTAAACGTAAAAGCAACATTAGAAATTATGAATTTTATGATAAATTCTTTATTAACTTTTTGAATATTCTTCAAAATAGCAATGAAACTGCATATATAAATTATGAAGATGATGATGAGTATATCACACATATGATAGAATATATATAAAAATTGTTTATGTTGATATAGATTTGTTTTTAATTTGTATTATATGACATATGCTATTGTTACTATCCATGAAGAAGATATATCATCACTATTATGTATTTTATTTATATATGTTATTTTATTTATTATGTCACCATAAAATAATCACTATTAATTAATTAATTAATAGATGTGTATTTGTTGGTGACTGTTTTAGTCTATAAATTGAATACTATTTCTAATCTATATGCTAATTATTTAGTACAAGAATCTAATACATTTCAACCCATACCAATAATTGAAATGACAATTTTTTGTCTTCAAAAAACATCAGTATCAAAATTGGTATCTTGTGTGACAATATGGAGGGATATGTTGTATTTATGTCGTGAAAAAATGATACAAAATAAGATATATGAGTGGGGAAAACTACAAATGAATGTTAACATATCTCACTATTACATACATTACATGAAAAATATAATATCAGTTATAAACCGATTATCGTGTAATACTGATAATTTCTGTAAAGGTTTTGTACGCTTTCATCAATCATATCTTGCATTTTTTGACAAACCTCCTCTGTATGATCAAATAATTAAAGATCATATTGTTGAAAATTATATTAAACCGAATGCAATAACATTATCCGCTACTACATGTGATACTCAACTAACTATATTGTCTGCTAAAGGTTTTCTTGGTGTTGTATTTTTAAAAATGAAACTTAGATGTGAATTTATGCCATTGGTCAAGTTATTTATTGATAATAATCTTTATCATATTGAGAATGTGTATTCTAATGATCCATTTATGCATTGGTCTATGGTTGATCTTATTGCTCAAATAATTGAATTACGTATTCAATCAACTAGTAGTAGTAATGGTGTTCCTTTAAGCAATAATAATAATATATCATCCAATGATACAGAACACATTCCAGTGAATAACTATTTACTATCAACTTCAAACATAATGGCTTATCTTTTGTATTTACTTGATGGTTGTCCAAAATTTGATTTGGTGTTATATAATAAAATAATTCGCTGTCTTAATCGCTTATTTACTCTTGATTTTAATTCATTTCAAGTTTATCTACCAGATTTATCAACAGTATATCACATTGTTAGTTTTTTATAGATAAAAATTATGTTTTAGTTTGTAAATAATAGCTACAATATTGCCAATAATAATAGAATGGAAACTGCATTGGATATGATTGATTTATGTGTTGATTTTACATGCTCATACTTGAGTAAAACATGTGATATTACTCCTATATTATCGTCTCTATTTAGCCCTCATGTTGATTTAATATGTGTGGTAATTTTTCATATATTAATTAGAGTAACAAATCAATTAGTATTATTTTTAATTTTATCATAAAATATTGTTATAATTTATATATGAATAACCATTTTAAATATTATCTTTTGGTATTTTATGCAATATTTAATCCACATATTATACTATTTTCAAGTTATAAATGAGTTATTTTAATTAAAAAATAACTAATTATTGATTATAAAAAAGTTAACTATTTTATAAATATAATTTTCAATTATATTTTTATAGACATTGGAGCGTCATAAAGTGAATAAAAATGCATTATCCCTCTTCAAGACTGCTTTAGAGTAATAAATATACTATAAATTTTTTCTTATAGTAGCTAGTAGTAATTTTTTATGCTTTAAGATGTGAATCTTATCATATTATATAGTATTTGAATTTATATTTGAATCATTTAGAGCACTTGATTACAGTATTTGTAAAGATTTTTACACTCATTTGATAGATAAAGTCTTACCACTATTTTTATCCATTGTAATGTATACTAATCAAGAGCATGAAATAATTGAATGTGCATGCAGGTAATTTTTTATTTTAACAAAAATCGATATATGTAATTTTTAGTTGTGTAAGACGAATCATAAGAGATTTAGGTCCAGAATTTAATCCATATTTAGCTCAATTAATACCATCTGTAATTTTATTATTTATTAGGAGAGATATTTTGTTTAATATTGGATTATATTCATTGGTTAGATTGAACAAGCATACAAAAAAAATTTTCATCCAACATTTTTATATATTTCAAGTGTTGTTGTAGACGAATTTGCTCGATATGCTGAAAATGACTGTACAATAGCTTCACAAGTGACTAATCTTGTTGTTACGATGTTTGATCTCACTTTACCACAAATGTCCAATTTGGATGATACCAATCATAATGATCGTCAACTTCAAGATCATATTGATCAAAGTATTGAAGATTTTTTTGTTTTAATTAAACGGTATCTATAATAATTGAATTTTGTAATAAACATATACTTAATTATAGGTTGTTAAGATTGTATTCAGATCCATTTTTTAATTATCCTAAAATTGAAATTATATGTGAACTTGCTACTAAATTTCTTTCTAGAAAAGATAGCTATACTGTATTATCAGTGGTAACATTTTGGATAATAGTGTTTGATATTGCAAGAAAATCGACCAATACAATCCATAAAGAAACAGCAACAAAAATACTTTTTCATTACTCACCACGTATTGTATACACAGTAATGTGTGGAATGATTGGTCAACCAATCTATTGTATTCTTGAACCATATTGTGATTTACTTTTTGAATTACGATGTAGTAATGAAAATGTAATCTTGTATAAGATATGATAACCCTATTTATTTATGTCATATATAGTTGTATCTTCAGTGTCTTAATTTGACATTAACTCAAGTTAGAAATAATGATCATATTCCTGCTCATATTGCTATAGTTGAAGAAATTGGTCAACATTCTTTATCGTATATTTTCATATTAGACACTCTCCTATCAATTTATTTTTATTAATATTATTATAGTGTAAGCAATCCTGATACTCTAGTAGATATGTGTGAACGTGTATTTATTAAACACAGATGATTAATGTGATACACACTTTTCTTTATTGATCATCCATTATTATTATTTCTGTTATCACTGTTGAACACTGCTATATAAAGTAATAGAATACATCATTTTTTTAACTAGTTTGTCAGGTTATCAAACTTTTTTTTTCATTTATCAATGGATTTTTAATTAAAAAAAATAATGAGTACACTTAAAATAATATTATATATCACGAATTTTATCCATTTACATTTGTACATAATGGCCCAGTTTTATCTAATTTTTCTTATGTTTTTTACTCTAATCCTATGCAATTGAATGTATAAAAATACAATTTTAACGTTTTTCAGTGTGAAATAGAGCTATGTTTAGTACATATTTTGGATTAGTCACGTGATTATTTTAAATAGTGACGAATTTTTCTTTTTTATTTAAATTTTAAAAAGCTATGAATCATTAACCAAAAAAAAGTGACTTACAAGATAGTTGAATCTTGATAATTGAATGTAGTTATTTTATTGCTAAAAATAGACATAATAGTAATGAACACAGAATTATAATTCAAAAATTGTAAAAGTTTATTATATTTTTTTAACAAAAGTGTTAAAATTAGTTTTTATAAATTACTAATAATTATTATTTGCCTAAATAAACAAAGGATTAATACTACAAATGGCGTTAATAGTGTATTCTTATCAAAAGTAAATAAAGTTTTTAGATACACGAATTGATTTTTTTAAATCAAATAGTTTGATTAATAATACAATGTGTTTATAAATATTAATTTACTAAATAGATCATTACTGTCATATAGGCATTTAATTGAGAAATGTACTCTAACGAAGCAATAATAAAATTTTTAACTTTAAACTATAATTATTGAATGTAAACTACTTTTATTTATTAATTTTATTGTGTACGAGCTTAAAAAATTGTAGAATGATTTCAATATACCCAGTTGAATTAAAAGAGTAATGAAAATTAGATAGAAATAGTTATTATACATATTTCAAGCACAATGCATCAAAAATTTAACTTTTTATATTCTCTCTTTTGATTTTATTTATACAAAAATTTGATTGAAATATGGTTTAAAGATTACTTTATTCCATCATCCATTATTATCAATGATTTTAAAAGAATAGATTTATTTATTAGTTAAACTATGTAGAAAATGAACAGTTTCAAGTATTGTTATTAGTTTTATCATAGAAATTAACTCTATGATATTCACTCAAAATAATAAAGTATATGATTAATCTGTTATAGCATTTTCATTATTGGTTTCATGTTTGTAATTCCAGTATCAAAATACAAGGAAAAGTAAAAATTTTATACTATTTGAAGTACAATATAAATATTGACAGATTTTAAAATGTTCCCTCTTTAAATAAACAAGTAAAACCTTATAATTCTTGCTACTATACAAAAGAAATGAAATGTTATCACTAAAATATAACTTTTAAGATCCATTAAAAATGGAAAACTACTTTAAAAACTATAATTTATTTCAAACTAATCATTTAAAATTAGTCAGTTAACATAAATATAAGAATAAATGTAGTAAAATACAATGTTGATGAATGATTACTATCAGATTTTGTGTAAATATGATAAAATAATAAAAATATGTATAATTTCTAGTATATTCACTATATTCAATATATATATTGATTGGAATTTTATAATAAAAAACTATGGAATAACGTTATTCTTATCGTAGATAATAACTACACTGAATAATGTAGTTTTCAATACTGAATATTGTTATTCCATAATCATTCGCATATTTTTCTTGATAAATTCATTATTAATTAATTTAAATAATAATAATAATTTACTAAATTTTAAAGCCAACATTAAGTATATATCTTGCTTTCGGTTCGTTTCGTAATTGTTCGCAAAAACTTTTTTTAATTTAAATGAAATATTGTCTTATTTATACAATAATATGAATATCAAGATAAATATATATATAGATTCATATATTAATTAGATGATATAATTATTAAATAATCATATAGCTGGTAATCTTAATATATTATCAAGTATTAAACGATTTTAGGCGATTTATTTCATTATTTAATTAGTTTTTGTCGATGTCCTATGGAAAAATTGTTTTAATTTTTTTATAAACTAATTCTACTTTATATTATTAATAAATTTGACTTAGTTTATATATAAAATTGATATATTTGAGAGAATATAATCTGATTGATTAATTGGATTTGATAATATTTTTTTAAATTTTTATATAGAATTAAATATATTATGATAAAATAGTAGTTTCTGTGAAGTTTGTTTTTTAAAAATTATTTACAATATACATATAATGTGTTAATGATATGAAAGTGCCAATAGATGCTCTATTTGTTATTCAGTGCGCGTGTAGATGAAGCCAAATTTGTTCTAGATTAATTCTAATAGCTTTAAAAAGTTATAGTAATCCTAAATATAAAAAAATGATTACATTTAAAATTTTGTTGAGAGTATGAAATAAAGTGATAAAAAAAGGTTAAATGACGTAATTACTGAACTAATGTGTGTTAATATTAAAATAACAATCTACTTATCAATGTAGTGTAATGTCATGATTTAAAAAAATAGATCTATTATAAATGAATGACTATAAATTATTTATATGATATAGAGAAATAACTATATTAATTTTTCACCATTAAATAAATAGAAAATTTTGATATCAGAGAAAGTATTAATCTACTGTTGCTAATAACGTTCTACATCTGACAATAATCACCTAAAAATCGTCGTAATATTATGTGTTTATGATATATTAAACAGTTACATTAAATAACTAAAATTTTATGATATATAATGGAAATATTTTATAGAGTAATAAGTTGAAAAAATAAAAATTAACATTATTTTATAGAGTAGAGGAACAATTAACCGATTTGTATTCGTTCGTGTCAAACCTTGGATTTATTAAATAGACCACCGAAGAATAGCTCGTACTTTTCCGATCGGATTTTGAGTGGAACATTTGAGTTAGTAAAAATGGCTTTAAAACGTATAACTAAGGTATTTTATCTATAATAAAATAGTTATTGTATATTATATTAGGAATTAAGTGAAATAACTCGTGATCCTCCAGCATTATGTTCCGCTGGCCCAGTAGATGATGAAGATAGTAAATATAGATATTAGTTGTTATTAAGAAACCAATATAATATATTGAAATAAATTTTTATTAAATTTTAGTGATAATATACTCAATTTATTTTTGTAGTGTTCTTTTGGCAAGCAACTATTATGGGCCCTGATGATAGTCCCTTTAAAGGTGGAGTTTTTTTTCTGAATATACATTTTCCAAATGATTATCCATTTAAACCACCAAAAGTAAATAAACAAAGAGAATTTTATTGATATAAATCTCTAATTTATTGAATATTGGCATGTGTAATTTAATATTGTTATTATTAGGTTGCATTCACTACTAGAGTATATCATCCAAATATAAATGCATCTGGTAATATATGCCTTGATATACTAAGTACACAATGGTCACCAGCATTGACCATATCTAAAGGTATCATTTTTATATATTCATTCAATAATTTCCCAATTATATTCCACAGTATTACACAATATTTGTTGGCTTTTTTTTCATTACATATCTACTAATATTTCTTATTTAATTTACTCACTATATTACGTGAATATTTAGTATTATTATCAATATGTTCATTATTAACTGATCCAAACCCTGATGATCCACTTGTTCCTGAGATTGGAAAATTGTACAAAAATGATAAATCTAAATATCTTGCTGTGGCTAAAGAATGGACTGAAAAATATGCTTCCAGATTCTAGTTAGCATATATGTCATGTGTTTTATTAAATAATTGTAAACTCTAATTTGAATTATTCATTAACAGTCAACTCTTATTCATATCATATAAACTCTCATTGAATACAAAAATTGTTATTATAAATCATATTTTCATTTTTAGTCATATTGTTATGAAATTGTTGATTAGTCATGTTTTATGGGTGTTTAGTTTTTTTTTCTATTTATTCGGGACCAATCGTAAAAATATCTCTTATGAATATTTTCTTAAAAATTATCCATGTATTTTACAATATATTATATTTATTTGAGTGATGATGTAATATTTAAATTTTTTAGATATATAAAATACGATAATAGTGTTATTATAACTACAAATTTATTAGCTACTTATACAACTTGATTGATTGTCATTTATAGCTAAAATTTAGTTATATATTTGTTATCAAATTCAATTACAACATTAATTTTTAACTATAGTATCATTTATTGTATTAAATATGCATCATAAAAAGATAATTTGAATTAGGGATGGTCTATACACTAATATGTTAAATATAAATACGTTTTTTAATCAATATCTTATTGATCAATTTACTAATGCTTTCTATCATAATTTTAGTTAGGTAGTGTCTAAATTCAAGTATATCATATTTTAAAATATATCTATTTAGCATAACATGAAACATATTAATAAAAGGTTGTTATAAGATGATTGTTGACTTTTATTTTTTTATAAAATTACCTATAGTAGTGTAGATTTAAGTATTCATCCCATATAACTATGTTGTATGTTTTTATATTGAAAAAATTTTATTTTATAAAATTAATCGCTTTTTTTCGGTAAAATACAATTTCTACGATAATTAAATATGGTATAAAAAAATCACAAAATTAGCCACACATTCCTTTTAAATAATGTTTAAGCATCTATTTAGACAAAATTTGTATTTATATTTTTCATAAAAAATAATAATACCTTCTATTTTATATTAATTTCAATTTTTGACCAAATTTTTACTTATAAAATTAAATCACATAATTACTGTCTAATATAGAGATTTATATCTATACTAGTTTTTTTTTAAAAAACAATTCTTATTTATATGATGTTAAATTTAACTTGATCATAAACAAAATTTTATATTATTATGATTATTGAAAAACTATGTTTAAAGTAAAATAAGAACATAGGTGACAGATCAATAATTCAATAGGTAAATTATGAAATCTAGCGGTAATTATAATCTCGCTAATTGTATTTTTATTGCAAAGTTTACGTTTTCATTAATGCAAATCATGTTTATCATATAAAAAATAAGTTTTTCACACAATGTATACTACTATTATTATTCATTTATTTATTAATCTTATAATAGGCCAAAGGATACATATTATATATTGATTTATCAAATTGTTATCTAACCAAAAATGTAAATCAAATATTTTAAATTTGATAAAAGTAATAATTATTATTTTATTGAAAATAATAGAGATACAAAAAAATGAATATAATGTCTAAATAACTTGGATAAATTTATGTTTACAATGCCAAGTTTGTATATTATTTATCTATTATTACTATTATAACTAACAGTATCAGTAAAATTTTTAATGAATAATGGCATAGATATATACCATATTTTCATAATAAGCAGAATCTAAATATTAATTCAAAAAGCTATAGTTATTTTTATGGTTAATTTTTAAAATATTTACTATTTAAATGAGGCAAAACACATCAAATTATACCATATTATATTTCATTTTATAATAATGTTATTATATAGTTTAAAAATCGATATAATTAATTTTGATGTAATAATTATTAACCAGATAGCATGTTAATTTAAAAATAATATAAATTTATGATTATTGTCTTAATATCAATATTAAATATTTAGAATAAATAGTGAATAGATAGTATAACCATATGTAACAATTATATTTTAATAGTTAAATATTAATTATAATAAAAGCAATAAAAACGCTTAATAGATTATATCTTTATATTATTACACCAATAAATTTACTATGCTATGTGTGATAGATACATAAGAAATAACCCTTTTAAAGTGAATTTAATCTAATGATACATTTTTTTAAAAAAAGAAACATTTTTATGCTATAACAATAACATTAACGTGAATCATAATAGTATAAGTTAAATCTATAATATGATATAGTTTATTTTGCAAAATTAGTCACTTTTATATGTAATCAATTTTTAAAAATATATGTGATTTAAAGTTATTAATAAAATTAATATAATAACATAATATTAAAAATATCTTTTTTAATTTTATACTCCATATTTTTAATTTATTCGTATTTATTAAAGTAGTAAAAATATAAGTATTGTTATAATATTGTCGAACCATGTATTAGTTCATATGGATACTATATTAGAATATATCTCTATAAATATAATTTTTTATGAATAACTTATAGCTGTATCATAAGAGGATGTTATTAGGATTAATGGTAATGAAATCATAAAATTATACTATTATAAACAACAAAAATTAATTTTAAATGTAATAAACTTGTAATTTAAATACTTGCGTATTTATTATTTTGATTTAAAAGTTAATTTTAAGTAATAAATGGCTACATTTAGAATAGATGACTTGTGATAGAAATAACAGCAGTTAAACCATTAAATATGTTTATTTTATCAATAAAGTTAGCTATATGATTGGTTTTTTGATTAATAATCATTTTTTTTAAATATTATACTTTATAAATAGGAACAATAAATTATAGATAAGTTATTTGTGAAAAAGATATAATAAGTAAGATTTTAGTATAATCAGAGTTAAAAATGAGGTTTTTTAGCCCTTCATAATTTATATATCATTTAAAATATAAATAAAATCTATTTATAAATAAATTCACTATATTTCTATATACATGGGAAAGCGCTTGTTTATTAAAGTCAATTTATATATATATAATAAAGAAAAATACTTGATCTTTTTTATGAGAGTAAAAAAATACATTAAAAATTTTATAAAAGAAAACTTTTTTATGCAAAGCTATGTGTGGAATAATTAAAAAAAAATTATAAAAGGATTATTACTACCATAAACTAATAATCATACTTTATTAATTAAATCTCTTATAACCATATAATACTATGTTCATTTTAGTTTATTAAAATTAGCTAAAGAATGAATTTGATTACTTTTTCTTTTTTTTAAATAATATATATTTATATAAGCATAATAAGATGGATATGGTTAATATTATTTAAAGATAAATTGTAGTTGATATAATGTTAATATTTAGAATATCGTATTATAATATAAATAAGGTTTTAAATTAAATAATAAATATATTATATACAAATGTGTTTTTATTTATTATGTATAATTATTGAATTGATATGCATTCATTTAATGTCTTGTTCCATATAGAATAATTTCAAGTTTCTGGATATTTAACGTATTTTTTTTTATAATACTCCAATAATTGATGGTATAATAACTTGGTATGCTTATTTTTGAATGTTTTTTATAGTAAATAGGTTGAATTTTTCTTATTCTTACATTTTTGAGTGGTGACTCTGATTGGTTTACATGCATTTTTATATTTTCGACTTTTTTAGCCTTAAAATCATAAATTTTATTAAAAGAATATAATTAGTTAATATTTTTATTATTAAAATGAAACATTCATTTTATTACATATTGTTCTATATCTTCCATATCCGTATTGTAAATTTTTTTATTTGGTATTTTAGTAGTTTTTTTACTAAAATTGTTATGAACTCTTAGGTCATCACATATAAATGTTATAATCCAAATTCCATTGGGATTTTCATCCCAATTTCTAACAGTCATATACTCCCAATCAACTACTCCCTATTAATAAAGAGAATTAGTATGATAAAAATTTAAATTATTTATAAAAATTCAAATAGATCATCTATTTTAGATAATGATGTGTTTTTAAAGTAAATAACACTTTTTTGGATAATATTTGAAAATTCTGAATAAAAATAAACTCTAAAGGCTATAAAATAACATATTTATTATGTATAATTTTAAATGTATGATAGATATTAAAGAAAATTGAAAATATGATTTTTATATTTTAAAATAGCTAGAATAATAAATATATGAAACTAAAATAGATATATATATATATAACAATTACTCCTTTTTGTAAGTCATATTTTCTTTTTGTTAGCATATGACTAATAGTACCCATTGGGGATAATAAATTTATTGAAATTAAACCACGAAAACGTGCAGTAAAAGACACTTTAATAATCACATGTTCTAATTTGGTTATTTTTGTTTGATTGATAAAACAACTAAAGTTGTATGAATTTTCAATTGTAATACTATTCGAAATGAATATTTTTTTAATACATATATTAACCACAGATAATCAATAAATTATTACTTACTTATTGTTGGTTAGAATTAAGTATTGATAAGAGTATTGTTTGGGAACATTTTTCCAAATTTTAGCTAGCATAACTAAATTATGGGCATTTAGTTTTCCAAAACCAAATTTATGGTTAACAAGATGATTGGCACCATTTCTTATCCAATCTATATCTAATGGACTTGTCAAATCACTTGTATGTACTATTAGATGTTGTAAATCTCTCCATGTGATATTATTACTATAGATTAATTAATAATGAAAATAATTTAAAATAAATAACTTACTTTATTTCAAGTACTAATGCAAAAATTCCACATGCCAAAGGTGCAGCTGATGATGTACCTGTAAAATGTTGTGTACATAATTTTATATTATCGGTAGTTATCTATTATTAATTATTATTTTATTATGAAATAATGTAAAGTTTTTGATAGTTTATTATTATAGATACCATATAGTTTTCATTTTTTTTCCTATGAGAACCTCCATTATATGTAACAGCTAGTGTAGCAGCACAAATTTCTGTATAATAAACAGAAAGTCCATAATCACTAATTGATCCGATAGCAATTGTGTAGATACTATTGACATATCCATCACAATTACAATCATCATAAAGTAGACCTCCATTTCCAGTAGCCCATACATAGATATTACCTTTACCTTGGCGTCCCTTTCCAAATAAATTTATTATTTATGTAAAAATAACATGATTATTTTTACATAAATAGTTCCATTTTTAAGTGCATCTTTAGAAATTTTTCCTGGTCGCCCATATGTTTTACCATCATCATCTGGACCCCAACTATTACAATAAATATCAATATATTGATTGTTATATGTTAAATAGAATGCTTCTATAGTATCATTTGATGTTTCTGATATCATTTGAATTCCTAATATAATAGTTATTAGTGTTTATATAATTTGATATAAATTAGTATTAGATAAAATTACCTCCAATATGTGAATTAAATGCTACACCAACACCACAAAACCCATTGTTAGCTTCTGCTGCTATTTCACCTGCACAATGTGTACCATGACTATAATTAACAACAACAACAACAAAATTATTACTATTTAATTTGTTAACATTTACATATTTGGTTGAATATTATTGTAATCAATTATTGATAGATTGTAAATAGTATTATTCCAAGGAAAATAACTAGCTTTGCTATCCTTAATTAATCAAATAGATTACATATACATACAGTAAATGTATAGGGCTAATATATTACATAATTTTTTACTAAATCAGGGTTGCTAATATCAATACCATCATCAATAACACTTATAACTATATTTCTACCAGTTATACCTTGTAACCATACAGGTATTACGTTGATATCTTCATATAATGGTCCTTGTGTTTGACCTACATTCATCTATAATGATAGAAATAATAAATTATTTTATAAATGTAATATATTTTCTTACCAAATACCATTGATATTTAAAATATGGATCATTAATATTAATACAATAGGATATTTTATTTATGAGTGGTGTTAATTTAATCATAGTTTTAGTGTATGAAATATCCTATATGTTATATAGTTTAATGGTATATAATGCAGTGATTGATCAATAATAGATACTAATGTTGTATTAAAATATAAAGCAAGTCTATTGTAAAAACAATAACTATCAAGATCATCAATTATATATTTCTAATACAATAAAAAAATTATAATTTTACTTAAAAATAAGTAACATACTCGATTATTCATTGTTTTTTCAAATAAACATGAGGAATAAATTTGAAAAATTGTAGATTTATTACAATATGATATATTATTGGAATAAATAAACGATAAATAAGTATAAAAAATTATAAATTTTATATTTGGCATAAAAAAAATTGATTTATTAATACAATAAATTAATTTCTAACGTTAGATAGATATTTAAAGCGTCTATTTATAATATAGATACCAATAAAAGAATGTTGACACGTTAATAAACATACTTTAAATAAATAATATTGAGTGTTTAAGATAATAAATTCATTAATATCTAATTAATACTTATCTATTTTATATAAATAATTTAAAATATGAACTAAATATTTTCTATTACAAGTATTATTATAAATATATAATTTACATTATATAAAAAAGGCTTTTTTATCATATAATAGATGTAATTTAGTGATATCATATTTGTATAAATAAAAAATTGTATCATTACTAATATTATAGTAAAAATATTATATAAAAAGAAATACATAATCTATTATAATATATATATATATTCATTTTTAATATTATAATATTGATAATTAGCATATATTAACAGTATATAAGTAATGGAAGTATTAAAAAATAAAGAAATTTTGATAACAGTATTTGTATATATAAGTGAATAAATAGTAGTAGAGTAAATTTGTTCAATGTAATCTATTAAGTTATATTAATAGAATATTTGTTTATTAGGAATATTGGATGAAAAATTTATTTTTATCTGATAAATAGTGTAACAAATCATACCAAATATTACCATGTGAATGAATGTAAAGCATATAGTAACACAAATTGAGATATTATTATTTTGGGATGATAAGAAAAATTTCTTTTTAAAAATTAACTGGTAATTCTATTGTTTAATATAAAAAAACAACTGACTGTTTATAGAATAACTTTTTGGTATTTTGGATGATTTATAGTATGATTTTTTATTATTGTGTTATGATTTGGGCTAAAAGTGGAAATTCTTGGATCAAATAACCATTCCATTGGAGTATTTATATTTTTTCCAATCTATAAAATAAAAAAAATTGTTTTTTTAATGTATAATCAAAATAATTACAATAATATCCTTTTCATCAAAATCAATGAAATCAAGAATTTTATGAACAATAAATTGAGCAATAATAGCATTAAAACACATTTTATCATAATTTATCTAAACAAAAATGATTAAAAATAAGAAAAAATACATCCTATAAATATACTATAATTGATGGATTAGCTGAATGGCAAAAATTATTCAGATATTTTAAACGATCAACCACAAAAATTCTACTTGCATAGCTTAATGTAAGTAGTTTTGAATAGAACTAAAAAAAATATTACAAATAACAATAATTAAATAAAAATAGACATTAAATTTAATATTTTTTGATTTTAAGGGTAATAATTTATGTTTTATATTCTCAAAATAAATATCCCCTAAGTTTTCATTTTCTTTAAAAATTGTGTCTAACAATTTTTTGCATTTTAATTGATTGTAAGTTCCATGAAAAAAATAATCCATAATATATTTCATATCTGAAATATTATAATTGGAGCATTTATTAATATAAGTAATTGAAATAAAATAATTTTTATCTTTTAAATGACAAGGACTAAATATATGATATTCTGTATTTAATTTATATATCTTATAATGTTTCTATATAAAAATGATAATAAATTATGTTGATATATATCATATGTATACATTGAGAAGATACATATGGATAAGAGAAAAATAATTTGAAAATGTGCTACATTCTGATTTATATGAAAAAACTGTGTATTTTTGATTGAATAAAACATATGTATCTATAAATTTATTAGAAATATTAACATGATCAGATATTGGATAGGTTAAAACAAATAATGTTTCTTCAAGGTATAAAATAGCATCATTAGTATGTATCTTTGTTCATTAAATAATATTATTAATAATAATATTTTTGATTTAAATATATATACAATGTAAACTTACAGTATATTTTTTTGGTATATAGTTCAATTTTAGATAATACAAAGTAGAAAACTGCATCATATCATTCAATATAATAATATTTGGTATAAAAATGGATTCAAACATACTTTTTTGTATTAAAATCAGTTTTTCAACTAAAAGTACACGTAATGTTTTGTAATCATGGCTAGATTATAATTGAAATTATTATTATTATGTTTTAATGATGATATTTATGGATAAAAATAATATCAATAGATACATTAAATCATATATATATAAACTAAATTAGATAATATTTATAATTAAAAAATAAATTAAATCATATTATTTTAGTTTATTATTAAAATTAATAAGTAATTAATAATAAATATCTATTTTTAAAGGACAAAAATAGTGTATATTTTCAAAAATATCGTTACTTATCTAGATGTAACCTTTCTTCATTTATATATAATATAGTTTGAATTTTTTTTTTTGATTTAGAGCTAGAATAACTTTTTGGTATAGTAGAAACTATTAAGTTATTCAAAGTTGATATTAACTCAACTGATATTGTCTGTGTTGTATTTTTTTCAAATTTTAATTTTATACTAGCTAAATATATCATTATATAAAATGTATTATTATCCATATATACAGCATAATTTTCTCAAATCCAAGTATCTTATTTGAGGCTTTATAGTATCTATTTGTGTATATATTGAATAGTGGTATATACAAATATTCTTTCTAGTATATTCAATAATTATTCCTTCCTTTTTTTATATTAATTTAATATTCATTATATAAAATAGAAAATTTAAATTGGTTATACAGTAATTTTAAAGTAAATATCAGAAGTAAATGCTGCTTCTATTAAAAAAATATATAAAATAATCATCTAAATGGTTAATCTAAGTGATAGAATAGATAATTCTTTATAATCCTTGTAATGTTTTTTCATATAATATCCGATTATTATAAATATGATGTAATTTTTATATATTTACTTGAATGATTCATGTTTATTTATCTATGGCTTGATAAAATAGTTATGTCTACGGTCATTTAATAAATAAAACGATTCAATATTAAAAAATAATCTTTTGTAATTAAATATATATATTTACATTTTATTTAATAAGAATTTTGATCTTTATATTTAATTAAAATGATTTTTTTTTAAATATCTTACAATACACTATTATAGATTATAAAAATCATCATATTTTTGTAATAATTAACAAAATCATTAACAATTAAATTATTTATTTTAACATTTACTATAAATTATAAAAAATAACTATGTAATGTATAAAACTATATCAATCACTATCCCTTTATCTTATTTTTATTATATAAAGTCAATTATTAATAAAACTATCTAATAATAATACATTACTATAATTTAGTATCATTAAATTATTGTTAAATTGTATATTTATTATAAATTTAAGGTATATTCTATTGTATATAATAAAAAATGAATCTATAATGTTATTTTAATTGATTGATTAAATTTTTTTAAAAAAAAAAATAACATCAATACATAAACGATTGTAATCAGACTACTGAAATACGAAATATAAATATTTTATTAATATGATAATGTTTGAGTTATATATAAATTCATTTTCTTAATAATATTATTATCATGAATAGAAATAGATTGAATATGATTCCAATTATTATTATCACTAACTTTAAATCAAATTCCATAATTTTGGCGGGAAATAAAAAAATAGAATATATTGAAAATGTATTTATTGAATGTTGTCTAAAATATTATTATAATGTATGTAGAATATAAAATATAATACACATACTGATAATAAACCATATTAGGAGATATCTTAGCACCAATTCTACTATCACCATATATAAACAAGCTACTTAAGTTGTCATGATAATCATCTCTAAAAATAAAAAATATTAATAAAAATTATTGATATTTAGTTTAATTACATAATTGTAGTGAATATATATGACTGGAAATTATTAGATGATTGATGAAAAATAAAATACATAAGATATAATTGAAAACAGCTAATAATTTTCTCATTAACTAACTAGCTAACAAAATATTTTAATAGGTCAACAAATAAATATGTAATAATAAATATTATACTTTAATGTATGTTACATTATGATAAAAGCTACATTGTTCATTTATTTTGTTTTCAATATAAAGTATAAAATATGAGTAAGACAAGTTTTTTGCATATACAAATTCATTTCTTAACTAAAATAATAATTTATTTAATATTGAAATTAATACACATATATATTATTATATAAATTTATAAACATGTATATGATTAGTATGTTTGGGAACCCATCTTTTTTTTAAAAATCCCATATTACATCTATTATTTTTAGGAGGACAGATATTTTTATCCATTAAAATAAGATGAATCATTGAAAGACATAGAGTTAAATTGAATGAACCTACAAATAATACATTTGAATTCACTTTTTGATATTCATTTTTATTGCATAATGATATAAAATCTCCTTTATTTGGTGTATACATAAGATTATAAGCAAGACAAGGATTATTAATGATAATAACTTTATTACTAATAGAATGATCATAAGTCTACAATAAAATATTAGAATATTTTAGCTATTATTATAGTAATTAAATATAATACATTTATTAATTTTTGAAATAATATTTTAAACAATTCTATTGATGAACTGCAATAAAAATCATTGGAATATATAGTGTATTGTTTATTTCTTATAGTAATATTAGAAATAAATAATTGATCATAATAATAAGGTTCATTTGTAACAAATCCAAAAACTGTACTAAACATTAATATTTCAATATAAAATATATCATTTTCTAATATCTTAATTGATTAAATTATAAAATATTAATATATAATAAATAGTATATTTACGCCATTTTTAACATTTAATTTTCTATGTAAATATTTATAAAGTCCATTAGTTTTTTCATTGATTATTTGTTGATTGGATGAATCTATAAGTTTCATATATCCATCTAATTTTCCTTCATTATATTTAATCATTTGTTCTATTTCATTTCTATTCATACTATATAAAATATAAAATTATTATCTATTGGATTGAAATTTAGTTATTCTTACGTATATAAATACATCATATCATAATATATTTTAGCTGAAATAAGATTTTTTGATAAAGGTAAAAAATCACATGTTTCATGAGCTATATGTAAGCATTCATCAACATTTCCTATAATAACATTAATTCTCATTTAAAAAACTATTTTATTCATAAAAAAAATAATTTTTTTAATATACCACATATTATACTATATTTAGTTATATTTTTTGTTAATATTTGTGTATTTATTGAAATCATTGTTTCATAACATGTAATTAATGGTGTATATGGTGTTTTCAATATGTATATACCATACTAATATTTTGTTTTATATTTTTTTAAACATGATAATTATATTATTTACATACAATAGGATTGTTATTTTTTTCATCTTTATATTGACAATATATAAATTTAAATAATACCAATATTAGAGCTTGATAATATTTCAACATGATAGGTATCTATACTATTTAATATTCTTAAAACCTTAATTTTTTATGAAATAATAAAGTATTTATACAAAAACAAAATAATCCATTAGTATATTAATTTAAATTACTTCATAGATATTTTTTAATTCAAAAATAAATATAAAATATATTTTTATTCTACTATTTTACAATATAATAATATCTTATTATTTTATAAAACAAGGAGTAATTTTTAATAAACTCTAAAAAAGTAGATATATACTTAGAAAATAATAATAAAGCTTTAATTTGATACATAATAACAATAATATTATTATTTCTAATAAAAAAATATGTATTATATGATTTTATTATTTATAATGAATAAAAATAGTGATATACATATTAATCTTTAGCATAACAGTATACTAGTAAATAAGCTAATGTAAAATGTATTCACATATATAAACTTAATTTTGTGTAATTAAATATAGAAAGATATCATCCTGTTACCTATATTTATATCAACATAAATAAATAATTATTTATTAAATCTAATAATGAAAACATTGTATTGTATAATATATTAAATATATATCACAAAATATTAATATATTATTGTATATTTTTATTTTTTTTAATACATAAAAAGTAAAATATCATAAATTTAATAAATAATCTCACATCTTTAATATTATAATACTCTATTATTAACTCTCGCGTGTTTAATATTCATTAAAATTGATCAATAGATAATAAAATAACGTTTTTTACTCTTATTTACATAAATATTACTCTTTTTAAATATATTTATTCATATTTTTTTTGTCTAATAATTTAATACTTGATAAATAAAGCATATCAAAATATAATTTTTTTAAGGATTATATTTTTTTTTAATAATTAATTTACACTAAATGGTCTAAATAGATTATTTAACTTATTAAAAGGTAATGTTTATTCCATTCTAATCATAGATAATAATTCAAATACTACATAACAAAAATTGGTTATAAATTTCTTTTTTTGTTATTGAATCTATTATTTATAGAAATATTGACACTATAAACAATGAACAACTATTAATCACATTAAGAAAATATTGTTATTTGTTTATTCAAATTAAAAAATATAATTTATATTAAATAGTCACTTTATATAATATAAAAAATAAATTTAATATTGCTTTTTTTAAACCTGACGAGATTCGATCTAATGACTTGTTGATCCAAAGTGTAAATTATCAACCAGCACAATAACACACTATCTACCTAATAGACATGCGTGAAAAATATAATAATTATATATATTATTTAAAAGGAATAAATAAGTAGATATAACTAAACATCCTTTCATTTCTTTATAGTCCATATTTGATTCACTTTATTAATACATCTAAATATATTCAAATACATGTTTTATTAATATATTTATTGAATCATTTTTCAATGTATATTTTTATTTTTCTAAAAACCTATCTTCTGACAAAAAAATACAAATATTTAAATTATATAAAAGTATACATTTTAGTGCTTTTTTATTTAAAAAAAAAGTCAAAGACCTATTACAACATTTACATGTAAAAAATAATAGCAATAAACTTAGTTTGTAAAATAAATGATGATAATTTACCTAAATTCTACATGTAAAATCATGTACATGTTATTCTTTAAGTTATTATTGAATATACCTATCTAATCTATTCTTATAGTAATTTAAATTAAATAAATATATATATATTATTATTATAGTTTATAATCCATTCATTTATCTTATCTTATTGATATAAATATAATTATATGACTATTTCATTTTATACATAAAAAGAACTCTAAAAAAACAAATATTTAATAGATTAAATTTATATTAGTATCAATTAAATAGTTTTATAATAAAAAAACTAATAAATTAAAGTTCATTATATTAAAATATCTCATTTTATAAAATTTTTGTAAGTACAATATATTGATTTGTAAAAATATTCTTCTAATTATTATTAATATTCATTTTATCAATATATTAAATCTAGATTGTATTTCTAACTCTTAAAAATACACATTCTATTACTAATCATATAATAATACATAAATAAAATTATAAATATCTATATATATTTATTATATAATATTAAATGTAATAGATAACCCTTTTCTAATGAAATATATAAAAAATACACACTATTTTAATCTAATCAATTTCTAAAAATTACTTTCAATGTTAATGGCCATATTATTGCTATACCAATTGCTATAAATCCTAATATTGTTGATTTTTGTTCTATATGTCGTATTCTATTTAATAGACGTTTCATTTGAATATTATTATTATCATTTTCTTTGTTAATATTCTCATTTATTTGTTCTGGATGAGTTATAAATGGATTTATCCTAAAAAAAAGTCATAATACAATAACTTTCAATTTAAAAATAAAATTTACATGGATAATGAATTTTTTCGATAAAAATCATATATAGTTTTTTCATATACCGTTCCACTATGATGATTACTCTCAAAAACTCCATCACTAAATATTATTCATAATACTATTCTTTCATATCTAAATAATGTTATCCTACTCATTTATATCATTTAGTGTTAATTTTTCTGGTGGAATTGGTAATGTATTAGTATCAAGGGAAAATCTATTAGATGAAAGTAGTGGTAATTCATGTGTATTATCTATTGGATAATTATTTTCTTTATTTATAACTTTATAACCATCTTCATGTACTATATATTATAATTCATTAAAATTTATTTATATTACTCTTTGTTAGTATACATTCCATTTTCTTCATATATGCTTATTATATTTAGCGCATGCTCACTTATAGTAACAATTTATACATAGACATTAAAATCAATGTAATTATAAAAATTCACAAATTAATCTAAAAAATTTAAATAATTCAATATATTATGTTATATTTTGAAGGTAATCAAAACAACATCTTGTTTAACATCACTTAACATTTTCAATCTGGTCACGTGATCTATAAAATAGTGATGATTTAACAGGAACTTGTGGTAGAAATTGTATTTTAAAACCTTAAGACAATAACAATAAATGGATATAGTTTTATATTAAATCATAAAAGATAAGATAGCGAAGAATAATAGCCAAAAAACATCTATTATCAATGTAAATAAAAATAGCTTTATATTTATAGTAAATAAGTTTTAAATTATTATTTATATTATATCATAATTTCTATATAGAATATTCTAGCTATAAACGTAATAAAGAGATATATCGTATCTATTGATTATAATATTCACTAATATGATTATATTTACATAATGATAATCTAATTCTAATATTAGCTAAATATGGTATCATGGTTTAACTAATTAATATATTTGATTTAAAATTTAATTTTTTTTTGTTAGTAATAACATTTGCTCCATGAATTTAATTTTCTTTGCAATCATTTATTTTTGTTATAAATTATAGGATAATAAGGCTAAACAGCTAGATAATGGAAATGATGTTATGTTTTTATTATAATTTTAGATAAATTTTTTATAAATATACTTTACAATTAAGATATAGATTTTATTCAATAAAAGTAACCTCATGTAATCATCATAATGTATTAATATTAGTGAAAAAATTAAATTAATCAATTAGCATATATAGAATAAATAAAAACAAAGAATTTTCTATATGTTAAATCACAAATACTAAAATAAATTAATTGAAATATTGTTCAATGGCATCGTATTTATTGATAATATCAATTGTACAAGGTATACTAGATAATGTACCAGGAAGACGTAATTGTGTAGAGCGTTGTTCCACATCAAAAACAATCATTGTTAAAAAGCTATCAATACTAGCAATAATATCTATTATTTCATTATGACGACGATGAAGTACAAACGTGCCATTTATTTCAATCACCCACATACCAACACGTAATTCAGCTCCATTAGTAATTAAACAATTTGAATGTACAGCACTGATATAATTTGGACGTAAAGCACCATGATAATAGTAGCCACCTTGTGTTGAAAATCCAAAACTATTATCAACTTTTTGTATAATAATTTTTTTAAAAAAATCAACCGGAGGATCACTTCTTAAAGTAATTGATCTAATTCCATATCTATTTTTAAAGAAAAATTGTGTTAGTGAATTATTTTCTTTCAATTCATCATCAATCGGTTCATTATTAATCTAAAATAAATAAAATATAATGGATAAATTATAATTTTTTTTTCTATAAAGATGAATATTATAATAACAAAATCTAATGTATACATACTTCAATTACACGATCACCCTCATATATAATAGAAGAAGCTCTAAAAAGATCCATATCCACCTAAAAAAAAAGACAAATATAGAATTTCAATACAACATAATAGTACAAATGAAACAAAAATTGGCGACTGTTCATTGCCAAAAGGTAAAATATGTTCACTAGTACCACCTTCAAAAAAGATGGGTAATGCACCAAAGTCGGTAAGTTCTATTGATTGAACATAGACCACTCTAGTTTCAAAATCTGCATGAATTTTATTATCTGTAATGAGTTGATTGATAGGAAGTGTAGGCTTAAATTTTTGTATAGTAACTTCTAGAATGGTACTTTTATCAATTGTACTTTGAATCATAGTATTGATTTTGTCTAATGTTAATTTTTCAACGGATACTGTATTAATCTAGATATAGAATGATATAATATTTGTAAACGATCAACTAAAATAAATCAAAAACTTTAGAGATTAAGTCTCCACGTTGAATGTTTGCAAAATTTTTATTAACTGTATCAACAAAGGTATGCTCACCAATAGAATCTCTTTCAACAATAAAATCATCCATTTTTTTTATAGGAAGTTGTACAACTGTAATATTTTCACTTGTAGTATCCTTAAATAATAATGATTCAATTATATGTTATTAAAATAATAATTTACTATATTATCGGATGGTAAAATAGGTGTATTCTCTGAATTACCATTAGCGGATAATGCTAATTGGTTTTGTGCCATATGCATCTCTTGAGTTACACTCATAAATTCATCTAGTTGAGGTTCATCCATTCTTTCAGACTATATATAGAATAAATATTTAAGATGAATTTAAACATAACAGTGGTATTTATTTATACACTGGATAAACTTGAAGTATGACTAGAAGTAACTGACATGTATTTATTGAATGATGAATGTGATTCTATAGTTTCAGTTTCTGAAGCTTCCGAAAATACACTATTTACAACTGATGTGTCTTTAATTTCTATTTCTATAAACAATATTCATAAATTATTAAATTATGATGTATTAACTATCCCAAAACAAAATATACCAGTTTCTTCAGCAGTAATGGTAGCTTTAAGTGAGGCACTTTGATTCGTTAAATCAGGTGTATCCATTTCAAGTATTTGCTTATCTTGACATAAGTTTTGTAATGGTTCATTCTCACTTGATAGTATATCTTCTGATGCCAAAATAATTGAATCACCATTTGATATGGAATTATCATTTCCAAAATAAGAATATTCTACTTTTATCTTAGTAATCGATTGTGGCAATAAATAACACGTTAAAACATGCCCTTCTGTTGGATGAACATAATATTGTAATGGAATGAGTGAATTCATCTATAATAAATTATCCTATTAATATGATGTTAATTTTTATTAATGTATGATATACTTGTCCTGAACACAACCAAAATGCCTTTAAATTAAGATTTTTAAAACTGTATGGTAAATATTCCAATCTAATATAACATTTATTTAAAATCTCATTTTATTTTATTAACTAACCTATTTTCACTCGCATCTAAAATGTATAACATTTTTAATTTTCCAAAATCTTTTGGTAATTTTTTAATACGATTATGAATAAATGATAGTATTTTTAACATTTTACATTCACATATCTAAAAAATTATACCAAAAAATACTTTTATACATTACTATTTTAAACATACACTATCTGGTAAGGTAGTGAGACTATTATTATCAATATAAAGAACTGATAATGATTCCATATGACCAATATTTTCAGGTAAATTCTATAGAATTTATTTTAATTATAAAAATATATCAATTACTTGCAGTGAATTATTCTTTATATATAAATCTTCAAGGTTTTGAAGTCTAAATATTTTATATGTATGTTTATAGTTATTTTATTTAATAAAATAAAGATTAACATCATCATTAAAAAACAAATATTTAATAAGAAATAAATTTATTAATACTCTGTTATTGAATTGGGTAATTCCTTAAGCATATTGTCTTCTAAACGAAGAGTTTTAAGTGATTTAAGTCCTCCTAACATATAAAAATATTAAAAGCTATTTTTTTTTCTTTAAATTATCATATAATAACCAATAGTGTTTGGTAATTTAACTAATTGATTATTGGTTAGAGTTAGTTCTGTTAAATTCTCAAGTAATCCAATTTCTTCTGGTAACAATGAAATAGCATTACATGATAAATCTAATGTATGTAGCATAGAACATGATTTTATTTCCTTTATTACATAACATATATATTATTTATAGAATTGATTAGTTGTTTACACTTGGAATATTAATAAGTGAATTTGAATCCAAATATAGCTCTTCTAGATGAGTCAAATAGCGTATTGATGGTGGCTGTATCATTAAAAAAATAAATATTAATTTAGATCACAATATAGTTATATTGTTAATTCATTTTATCAATTACAATATTCGTTATTTCATTACATCCTAAATCAAGTCGTTTCAATGATACAAGTTCACCAATTTCACTAAAAAATAAAATATATACAAAAACACTACGACAATAAATACATACTATGGTAATATTGATAAAAAATTATCTCTTGCTTCAAAAACTTTCAATATACTTAATCTAAATTATATATCACATAGTAAAATTTTTACTTGATTATATAGCCATCTATTTAAACAAATATACCTAGAAATAGTTTCTGGTATATCATTCAATGTTATATCAGTTAGAATTAATACTTCTAGATGTGGAAATAATGTTATATCATCTCGTAATCTATATTAAAATATAATTTCATATATAAATACAATAGATTAGTTAATTTTTTACATAATAAAAACTTACAATTGTAATGCATTACAACTTAAATCAAGTTTTTTTATGTTTCTACATAGAAACAATTCCTCACACACATCAACCAATTCTAATTTAACAATAAAAAAAATATAATTACAACATTTTAATTACCATTTTTTGAAAAATTCACATCTTCTAATTCTTTTAATTTACAAATATCAGGTGGAATACATGTTATATTATTTTCTTGAAAAGATATTTTACGTAGATTAGTCATTTTAAATAGATCCTATTATTTATACATTATAATATATCATTACATGTACATTTATATATTTTTATAGTTTATTATTTTATACTAGTAACTAACTATAAAATAGAAATACTACCTTAGGTAACATAGTGATACGATTGTTATCGAAATTAATATCTGTTGTTATTTTATATTCTCTCTTTGATAACTTTGGAAATTCTTCTAACATTTTATCAGAAAAATCCAACATATAAACTTTCTCATGTAGTTCTTGTTTATTTCTTTTTGAGGTACCAATACACTTTGACCACATTATTCATTCTATTAACAATAATAAGGATAATCAATTCCATAGCATTTAATTGTTACTATGGTGATTTTTAGTATATTCTTCCGTATTTTTGAAATAATATTTTCTCTTTTTAAATATATTATAAGTAAGTAACTAATTATACTGCTTCTGGACTGATTGATAAATAATAATAATAGATTGATTATAATTAAATTCAATTATTATTTATCTAAACAGTGGTATATATTGTTGGTATATATTTAAGAAATGATTAATCCACTAGAGTGTTGACTAACTTAGAAACCTATTTTCGTAAACTTTCACATTCTATAACTCGGAATTAGTTCATTATGTTATTAGTTCACTTCGTAATTATATTTTTAGAACTAAAATACTATTAAAATAATGAAATCATATGTAAAAAAACTATTATAATGTTAACTATTCAATATAAATTCATTATTTAGCTAATATTTTAATTTTTGTTATTGTTAGCTACATATGAGATTAGCACGTTTATAACCGGATTAGCTTGTTTCATTTTATCGGCTACTTTAGCAGATTTTAGCTAATTACATAATTTAATGTTGATTGATATTAATTAAAAAAAAATGAAATTCATTCTATATATATCATGTTATATTAAATAAAAGAATATTTCATTATAAAAGATAAAACCAATAACTTTATGCATGTATTAATGAATGTAAGGGATTATTTTAATATAGTCACGTATAGTTTGTTATTTTTATTGATTCTTGTATTATAGAATAGTTATGAATTATTTTGTATTGTATTTATGAGAATAATTTTTAATTCCTTTCAAATTTTAACATATAAACTCAATCTTATTCATTCATTTTTGTTATTTATTTGTTCAAAAAATAAGTAGATAGACAGGTATCTTGTTAGATTAAATATTAATAAAATTCCACATATTATTATTTAAATTAAATACAATAAAGTATATCTTTAAAATTATATTATATAGTTAATTTTCAAGGAATAACCCCATAACATTATAGCTAAATCATATGGATTTAGAATATAACTTAACTTTTTCCAATTATTAACTACTATTAATTGTGTAGTATGTATTTGCAACAGTATTTAACCTATTACAGTCTACATTAGAATTAAATCAAAGATAGAAATAATAAAAATAACCTAATTGTTAACATTTTTAAAGTATATATGACTGCTAAATTACAATAAGTTAACAATATTTTCCATTATTAAATTCACCACCAATAAATAGTTGATGATCTGTATATTTTTAAACAATGATATCTATCATATACTATTTGTATAATCTATCCTAAAAAAATGATAATAATAATAATTAAAAATTGTATATATTATTTATATAAATTTTATATTTGATTAGTAATTAATACTTATTTGTTTGAACAAAAATTCTACAATTCATGATAAAATACACAGTTTTCTATCATATAATGTGTTAATAAAGTAGGTTTTTAACTAAAATTTTTAAATTTTTGGTTCAATAAAATTACTATAAATATTATCAAACATATTTATCAAGTTAGTAAGACCTAGAACAAAACTTTCATCAGGGCCAGTATGTTGGGTGATATCATTATCATTGTTTGATATATTGGATAAGTGAGAATAATCATTGTCAACATTAAAAGGTTTAGTGAAACTTGATTGAGCAAAATCGATCAATCTTAAATCAATATACTCATCAATTTCATGAGATTGTAATTGTATTAGCTGTTCATGAGTGAGAGTACCTTCATAGACCATAAGAACAGATGTGGCAAATAATCGTAAGGATGGTAATTTTTGTAGAGTAGATACAAGTGATTTTAAGCGTTTTATAAATGGTATAATTAATTCATAGCGATACATTTCACCATCATAAAAATAATCAGTTAATTTATCCTTAAGCTGATCAATACTCAATGATCTACCATTGTACTTATTGAGAAATGTATAGGAATCTGTTTTAACATGATAGGTTTGAAGTCCACACAATCTTATTCCACATTTTGAAGTTGTAGTTGTTTGACATCGTAATATTTTACGTTTCATTTTTTCAGGTAGTGTGTTATCACCGTGTGCACGAAATCCAATCTTTACATCAAGTACACATGGTTTTTCATATTTTGTAGTGATATTCTCCAACATCATAAATACTAATTAAAATAATAAATACAGCATAATAATATTATTATTTTAATTAACTACTTTTTTCATTGTAATTATATTTTTCCCATTTTAGATCAAATCTTTTTCTAGCTTCAAGATACCATGGATGACATCTCTCTAATTATATTCAATCATATTATCAAGATATGATGAAAATTAATGATTACTTTGTTTAGTTACTCTTTCTATGGAATCAGATCGCTTAATACAATTAGCTTCCCTACAGAAAACAATATAAATATATAATAGTACAAAATGTTACTAAAAAATATAGAATATATTTACCATCTATCTTGCTCACTCATTACTTCAGGTGCTGAAATAAGACTTGGATCAATATCACCTTCATTTATACATGAACCAATATAACTTATATTATCATTTTCATCTAAACATCGATGTACATTAGCAAGACCTAATTAGTAGGAATATGAATAAAATATTCTATAAAAATTATAAATAATAATCCAAATATAAATACCACTAAATTTTGGTATAAATTCTTTTAATGATGATGACATATGTTTATAAAAAAGATATTCATCAGGATTAAAAACTTTACATAAAAGGTTAGAATTGTAACTAAGAAAAACATTGTGACCACCAACTTGATGAACAAAAGGTTCCAAAACTACTTTTCCATTCAGATCATTATTAAAACTAATATCTGTAGATATTTTAGTATCGTCTAGTGCCAATTTTATAGTAGAATGGGTTCCTTGTTTATCGACATTTTTCTGATCTATTGTAGTAGTATTATTAGTAGTAGTTATATGGGATAACCCATCATTAGAAGATGTTTCATATCTAAAAGTAGAATTTTGATTTTTAGAACATTTCATTATCAATACAATAGTGTAAAGATTTGATAAAGTATCTAAATTAATATATATTACATAATAATACCAAATCCATCCTAAAGTTTTAGTATTCTATTCAATTATATTTATTTCTATGTAAATATATCTAAAACACAATATATTTATAATAAAAATCAAAATAATAGCATTCTGACAATAAAATCGTCTTAAATGCTTAATTAAATCATTAAAATATTTCTTTAATATATTATTTTAATACATTTAAATATTCATCATCTAATAAAAGTATAGTTTAATTAATTACTATTAGAGTATCCCTATTTGGTATTTATTTTTAAGTGCTGTATGAATGGTTGGATCTTCGTACTAATAGGATAAAATATTATTCACTAGATAAATACAATCACATTGTTGAAAATTATATATTCACTACAATTTTTATTTACATTGAAATTAAATTTTTCCTTAATTTGACAAAATGATACCAATATCTTTAAAAGGTTGTATTGTCTACTATCTTAATTTGATAACACTTTTATTTTATCATAATCGTTCAACATCGTTAATTCTCAAACTTTCAGGTTAACTTAGGAACACATTTGTTGTTAGTTAACAATTAAGCTAAGTCATATATATTTTATAGTAATTTTTATATAAACTCATTTTTATACTATATTTTAGTTATTTATTAAAAATATCTATGATTTAATTATGTTAAAATTAGTATAAATATAGTAAACAGTTTATTTTACTTTAATCTATAGTATTTCTTTATAATAAAATTTTATTTTAATAGTAAATTTTAAAGTTGCTGTTTCTTTTATGGATGGTATAGATATCAACCATAACATAGTTTATTCAAATATTCTAGTTATCTCATATATTATAATGTAAATGAGAGCATATTATTTCCCTCATTTTTATTTCTGACACCATTTTCATGAATTAAATCAATATTGAGTGTAAATTTTTTTAATTATCTTAAATTGTTAAATACAGAATAATACCAATTCAATATACTTTAATGTACCTAACCTAAAATCAAATCTAATCATTAAGTATAGTCTCTCAACAATTTTCAGATCATTTATACTTTAGTTTATGTAGCCGTGTCACGTGAGGTTAACGGTATATATTAATTTCTAGTTTTAGAAAATAAGCAAATAATGCATTAAAATATAGTACAAATTTTATAATAAATGAAATTTGCAATGATAACAACCAATAAAAAACACCATATTAAATTATTATTAGATCAAGTATTACAGGATAATAAATTATTACTATTTATACTAAATTTGTTTTTCGATACTTTTTCAATGGTTATTTAAACTCTATAAGAATAAAAAATTTAATAACAATAGCCATATTCTATATGAGATGAAGGAGTATCTTGTATAATTTAATACAACCAAAATATGTTCAAATAAGTTAATACATTTTTATTTTTGTGAAGCTCGTAGCTTGATTGCATATTTAAAGCAACAAATTAGACTAATATTCAATTTGATTATTATTAATATATTTATGTTTTGATCATTATACTTTTATACATAAATTGGGCAGAATTTACTATATTTTTTAATGGATAAGCAGCATATTGTCATTCAAAACAAGTAAAATAACAGTAAATGTTTTTTAAATTAAAACTACCTTAAAAAAGTTCAAGTAATCAACACATAATTGTGAATATAGTTGTGAAGATGTAGGATAAATAAGGAGTATGGTTAAGATCTACTTCTAAGATAACAAACAAATGTAGGTTTTCTATCATATTTAGGGAACATTTACAATATCCAATAACAGCATGAAAACATATTTTTGGACATTATTTTTTATAATAATTAATCGATAAACTTTATAAAGATTTATATACAGGAAACCATTGAGTTATTGGATGTTGATTGCGTAGTTTTATTGATTTTTCAACAGAAAATAGAGCTGCATCAAACTTTAAAGTATCCCAGTTGAATTTATCACGACAAAGCTCAAACAAATTCTTTCGATGAATTCCATTCCATACAAAATCTAATTGAGAGCAGTCATCAACTAATGGAGTTATAAATGCATCAATGATAGTTTTGTTTGGAAAATTATCTGGCAATGATATATTTTTAAATTGTTTATTGAATTGGCTATCAGAAGAGTTTACTGCTTCTTTAAATTGATTTAAAGTAGTTAGAGCACTTTCCTTTACAGAAAATTGTTTTATGATGGCTTGTGCTTTAGCAGGCCCAATATGAGAAACACCACCAGTATAATCACATCCTGCCAATAATGCATATGCTATCAAATCCATTCTGGTAAATGAAAGTTTATTTTCTATATCACATAAATCGTATATACTACCATATTTGATTGAAAGATGTTGTTTAGTATGAGATTTGCTTGAATGATTATCTCCCAGATAATGTAAAAATCCTTTAAGAATTCTTTTAGCACCAAATAAAATAGCATCACCATCATTTGTAAGCACAAAATCGCATTTTGAAATACTATATCCAATATTAATTAAAAATTGTTATAATTTTAAGACGAAATTTACGCATTCAAATGTGCACATTGGGCTTCTGCTTCAGCTGGAGCAATTAACCATGGTATACCAAAAGCATCAAACAATGATATACAGTCGGATACAATCTGTTCTGTTATAGAAGATGCTTGTCTTTCCATTCTATTTATATCCTTTATAATTAATGATGTATCATATAATGGTAATGAAGTAGCTGACTTATCACTAACATTATTATTTTTATCAATTTGCTCGTTTAACGGTATGTTAATCTCCATAGATGACAAAGAGTTTGATTTGGATTCGTTTAATGACTCATTTTTGTTATTATTTGAATATATACCTCCTTCAGTGTCATCTGTCTGTAAAGCATTATTATTTCCAGAATAATTTAATGGCTTAGACTTGTCTGATATCATATCTGTACTGTCAGTAATTATTTTCTCAACATTATAATCTTTAGTATCTTGAACTATTACATTTTTTATTTCATTTGGTAAAGTGTTATCCAACATATTACAAGATTGATCATTCGGTTCCAACTTATCACAAGTAGAAGTAAATTTATCGTCATATAGTAATCTAGAAGAAATTGGAGATGATTCATCTTCTGATATTTTCAATTCAGTAGCAAAAATATTAGATTGAGTTTCATCACATTTATCCGTATATTTCAAACTAGATTTACGTGATTTAAACTTCATAGGTTTCATTTTAGAATTATTAACAAGATGGCAGTTTTCTGGTGATGATGTCAATTTTTTAGCTTCTATACGTTTATTATCAGACTGTTTAATATAGCCCTCTTGCTCCAATAAAAGATAATATGCATGCTCATTAGAAGCTAATCTATTTCCTGCTAAAACCTTATTCATTCTTTGATATTTATACGATCTCAAGTTAGTACTCCTTTCTGTTATATCATTAAGTGATGTCATACGTATGTTGGCTTCAATATCATTTAATTTTTGAGTAATTTTTGCTTTTTTTATAAGACGCTGAAACTATATAACAATGACTTAAAAGATAAAGGTATATTGTTACTTGAAATTTAGATATGAGATCTATTTTTTCATCACATGACAAATCAAAAACATTATTATTATTACGAGTGAAACTATCCCTTGCTTCACGTAGTAATACATATTGTTCATTAAGAGGTAATTGTGAAAAATTTTCACTAAATATATCTTCTATTTTTGTTGATTCTTTAGAAGAATCAACTGACTGATTAGTTGGTTCTATTGTAACATTATTAGAGAATGTATCATTACAAACTGTAATGTTATGTAAGTAGTCTTTATAAGCTATATCAAATGGATCATTTAATTTATTTGAAACCATTTCATTAAAATTTGATAAATCTGATGGTTTTTTTGATTTCATACCGATTGAGTTAGTGAGTAATCGATTAGCAAGTAGAGTTCGATATTTTTTATCTCTTTCTAGTTGGTTATTAGATCGTTTCTCTCTACGTTTTCTTGATGTTTTTTGTTTAAGAATTGGTGCTTTCCCATCAAATATAAAAATAGGCTTGATACCAAGTTCGAGCATGCGACATATTCTTTTGAACAAATATAACAGATGACCATTGTTCACTTTAGATCCATCCACATTGCGCATTCCTTTAGTAGCCATATTGATCCATACACTCACATCAACAGCGGCAACGGATCCATTCAAATCATCGTAGCATATATATTTACCAGCACTTTCAATTACTTTCCACAATCCATTTACTCCCATAATTCAGATCTATTATAATAGGGGGTTAAAATAAGATTAACCTATCTTTTATAGGTAATAATTTAATGTAACAATCACTTGGTATAAATTAATGCAGTGAAAATTTGTGTAGAGCAAACCAAATTAGAACACTCATCACGCAGGCGTATTAGATATGTGTTACTATATCCTATTGCGCAGGAGTATAATTACGGTATTTGTTTACCTTCCAGGATTCAAGTAAACGACATGCGCAACTTAAATTTTAATTTCTTAACTATTTATTAAAATACTAAAATAGTATTTTTATTTTAAATTTAAAAATTGATAAATGCTCATATTAGTTAATATTTTAATAAAAGCCAAATTTGTACATAATTTTACATATCACATTCTATCAAGCATTTAATATACAATTTATGAACATTTTATCATAAATTTTAATCATAAAAAATATATCTTAAAGCATATATTATATAAATTTTAGATATTAATAAACGTGGTACAAATTTCGGTTGCCATGGAAATAAAAACTTGTCCTCAAGAATTCTTTACTATTATTACTAAAGTTGAGCAATATTAAAGTACAAGTAGTAAGTTAAATATATTAACATCAAATATAACTACATTACTGGTATAAATTTATGTTAATTATACAATAAAGTTTTCCATAATGCGCATAACAAACTCCAATTTGCGCACGCGCGCACTTTCTAGTAATTTGGGTTGATTTTGCAGTGTATGTAAAAGATTTCAATTAGACTGAAAAAACTTAATTTAAATGGTTGTTTTATTTTATGATACATGGAATAATGTTTCAACTTATAGTATAGATATATCGATGGGTTTTTGTGTATACCTAAGTCATTGTGGTAATGTGTATTCCTTTACAAAAATAGATGGAAGTAAAAGAATCATAAATACGAAAGTATATTTTTGGTAATTTTAACTATAGTGTTAGATTATAAAAATGTTGGAGGAGTTGGAATAAAAAATATTATTAAGAACCATGTGAGAGTTTTATTCTTTATAAAACTTAAGCATAATCAACACTATGTGCATAATAACTATCTCTTATAGAGTGATTAGGTTGAAATTGATTTTATCAGATATATCCTGTAAACATAATTTATCAGTAGCTCTATAAAGTATATTCTTATTTGAAGACTTGAGCTGGAGCTAAAGACCAAAAAGTATATCTTATTTAATTTAATTTAATTATTTGTAATAGTGTCTATTACATGTGAAAAATTATATGGAATCTAGTATTGATGAAGAATAGTGTTATATAATTGATATAATGGGAAAATAATGATGTCAAGTAGATAGTAGTTATAATAGCTTAGATCATAGGCTCACAAGATTAATATATGTGAAAAAGTTGAATATTAATAAATAATTAAACTATTTTGGTATGCTTTAATTGTATCAATATTTTGTTTAAAAATACAAAATTTTGGGCACTATAGTAGATATTTAGTTAATATATATGAAACATATACTATTTTATTATATCAATATAATATGATTGAAAAAACAAGTTACGATATATACAAATTTGAATATTATAGAGATGTTAATTGAAATTTGTTTTGAAAAGAGTGCTGTATTATGTTAAAAATGGTCTAGACTATGAAAAAATCAAATGAAAACAATATTAACCAATAAAATTACCCAAAGAAAAGAAAACATTTTCAATCACATGTTTGGTTTCATAAAAAAAGTAAATACTTAAATTTTATAATATAGGCATAGATATATTTGAATTAAATGTAATCTGATTACATATCTTTGTAATGTTAAAAAAAATATTAAAAATGCTATATTTTTGATTTCCAAATAGATATTTACATAATTTATTTACTTTAAATGTATTATATTAAGAAATTATAATTTTATTATTGAAAAATTAACGCAAATATAATAGAAAAATGCTGATAAATTTATATAGTATCTATTTTTAAATCATTCTATATATCATTTAAAATTTTTTAAGTCCAGAATTTTATAAATTCATATAAACAAATGATTTTTTTTATTGCACATTGCTTTTAACAATATTGTTATAATATTAATAAAGTTAATCCAATTTAAATTCATTTTTGTTATTATAATTTGGTTTATCTAGATAATCTATCTTTTAAAGGTAGAAATATGATGTCCTTATTATTATTATTATTATTTATAAACATAAAAACAAGCTTTTCTCTTAGATCAAAAATAAAAATGCATGTATTGAAATTATCTTTTTATTGACAAGGTATTACATTAATTTAGGGTGGAATTGTAGTTCGTTACAATGATACATGGTTTTGTGTGTATAAATATGATGTTATGTTAACTCTAGTAGAAACTAGAATCTTTCATTCCATTTGTGCCTATTGTCGTAATTATTACATCACTATGTTATATGTTCACTAATAAAGCATTAAAGAACCTCATTTAATAACAAATGAAATTAAAAGCAACAGTACATTATTAACAAACAAACTGAATAAAATAATTCAAGATCTATTTGGTAGGACAATGGCATTGAGAAGCGATACAAAAGATAGAATATTTAAACCAATTATTATTTATAGGTTTTACACAGATCATCATATCCCAGAGTATTTACGTTATTAATATATATATTATGAAATGTAAACATATTATCATTGATTTAATATTTAAATTTAGAATCAATACCTTTTTATTTTGATATTAAATATCTATTACTACTAATAATAAACTCTTACCATTATTAAATTATTGTGTGCTTAATGTTTATTAAATATTCTTACAATTCCATTAAAATTTTTTTGTACAAAAGTTCAAACTACTTAATTTATATTATAATTAAGCGAACAAACCATTAATCAAATTAATAATAATATCAAAAAAGCATTAAATTCTGTTGTAATATCAACATATGCGGATATACCATTCAGAATTATGTACATAGATGAATTAAACTTAGATCTAGTGGCCTACTATCTAGATTATAACTTCAATAGACGATCAAATGTAATCTTATATATTTATTTATCATTCAAATATTAAATAAGATTTTTTATGGTTTCTTAACTAATACATTTACTGTAGAAAGAAGTTTATTTTACTTTAAAATAATTTTATTATTATTCCTTATTTATTTTTTTGCATCTATTACATCATTTCTATGGTAATATTTCATTGATTTTCTATAATTGAAAATAGATTAACCAAAACCTATCTATATGAACGTATTTTATCTAGCAATCCATTAAAATTTGTAACAAAAATTAAATATTTTTATAGTAAAACTATAAAAATAAGGAGATGAATTTTTAAAATATACAGTCCAAATTTGAATATATTAATGATGTAGCACAATATTTGTGATTAGATACAAAAATAATTTCAATTCAATTATGTTAACAACGGAAATTAATTGAAATATATCGGTTTTAGGATATGGATGAAAAGAATTTCTTACATTTTAAAAACAATCATATCATATTATCATACCGTGTGAAAAACTATGATTCAAGATTAAAAAGCTATGTGTATAAATATAGATATTTAAAAAAAGTGTACAACTTGTTTGTATACAAATCTAAATGTAGTGGAATAGCCCATATGTTTCATATAATTCATGTGCAAATAATTCATGTACGTTAAAATATCAATTTTAATTCATTGACATTTATTTTTTTAGTATGAACGTTCAGTAGTAAATTATAATAAAAACTATTCATTTATAAACCCCTGTATTGTTTCAAATTCTAAATATATATATTCACCTATGGATGCTAATATGGATTGTGTTCGACTAGACCTTTACAATGTAAGTCGCAATGACAACTTTACCTTTTTTGGAAAATACGACACAAAACTTTGTGAATTACTTGTTCATTTTATTATAAATAAAAAAAAAAGATGTGAAAATGATCCATTCTGTTATTTTGAAACTACAGCTCTTCTATTTCCAAAACCTATCACAAAAACTTCATCAAAGCCTGTTGTAACTAAATAAAAATCTTATATCTATAAAGTCATTTTTTTTAAGATGTATATCTATATATATGAATTAAATAATATCAACAGTATTAATGATATTTTGACCGTCATTCAACATAGAATACACCTTTGTAGTAATGATATTCAAAGTAATACAAGTAAGGTAATAATAATGATTATATAGTAAAAAGAACAAATTATTTTTTTTTGGTAGAGAAAAAGAGTAAGTACAAGTATGGCGTGTTTTCGGGACATATTTTATGCTGAATTTATCAAATTAACATTAAGCAAACTAAATATAAAATTTGAGAATACCAAAGTATTTTTTATAACTTTCTATATTAATAATAAGTACTTGATTGTATATATATACGTGTGTTACAATAAGGGAATGGATAAGAAGCAGCTAGATATTGAATGGCTACTTGATCCAAGAATTTCACTCAATAACCATCAACCACATAGTACTCAAGTACAACAGCAATCAACAATAGTAGTATACATTTGTATTCAACTTAAAAACACATAATACGTTCATTATTTTAGTTGTTAAATGAAGGTTGGCACATTAACATGTTAAAACCACATACTATCAATACTAAAAATATCATTTTGACTACTTTAGCTACCATTGCAAATGTGATACTAATTGGGTTAGCCAGTGCATACTTTTTTTTACTCATCAAAAACCAATAACAATATATTATTCTGTATCCACTTTTATAAAAGTATATCATACATAATAATCATCTTTATTCACCACTTTATTATATCCTAAACCAGACAAATTTTATCGCTTATTAAATAAAGTTTACCATTGATAGTTTTTTAGCGTTAGCAGTTAAAAAAGTAAATAAAATTTTGATACTATATACATTCTTTTACTATTATTCTATTTGCATACCTATGCTGTCGTATCAAATTTTAATTAATGAAGACTTTTTTACTTTATGATATCATTTTTTTGGTTGTATGCATAAAATATAATATGTTTTCTTTCTTTAAAAGGTTCAAATCAGTTTCTACATTATTTTACAAATTATAACACCATAAAATATGCTAGTGTTTATAATTTATTACTTTTTATATGTATTTATCTAAAAATTCAAACATTTCTAAACATAATAAGTAAGCATTTAATTAAAGTATATCATATATAATTTATAATATCACTTGTGATATTTGTAATGTATCCAAAATTGTTATCATAATATTCTATATAAAATATTACCTATTTTTTTTATTCAATTTTGCAATAAAACTAGGTAAAATGATACACTAAACAAAAGCTACTACCATCATCCATTTGTTAGTCACATGAATAAACCAACATGTTTTCGTATTCTGCTATGATTTGACTTCTAATAATCAATTATATATTATTATCAACAATAATAGGCTAATAATACATACACAAGGTAGGTATATACAATTATCTTTGAATTGTACCATGTATAATACTTTTTTCATACATATATAACCATTACTGTAAATACACTTCGGAGCTTCTCGCAAAATGGAAAGTAAAATTACGAGCTGCGCCGATGCGAATTTTGTGTACTAATAAAAGAATTTTTATATGTTTAAGTTTTCTATATCCATTAATAATAATATTTAATATCTAATCTATGTGATAATCGATCAATAAAGTAGCAATCATATATAAAAATTAACAAACTAGTAATATTTCATAAATTAATAATGATATGGCTAATAACTAGGTAAATAGTAATTTAATGAAACAAAACTTTTACACATATTCTTAATACCTATCAAATATTTAATAAATGTAATATTTAAAATTGATAGTTAGTTAGAAATGAATGAAAAACAAAATATTTAGATGATATCAATCGAATACAAGAATGTTGTTAATGCGCAAGATAAAACGATACTATCATAAATTTTCCACATCTATTAATAGTATTAATAAATTAATGTAAAAAGATATATCTATAAATTATTTAGGCATATAAAATAAAATTTATATATGAAATGATTAATATTGAAATATATATTTCAAGATAAATCATACTATTAAGTATATACAACATAACAATTCCATTACGATTAATCTCGAGCATTTTTCACATTGGTTATGACATCTATTATAAAAGATATTCACTCAAAAGCAAATAATAAAGTTACTATAAATGAAAAAAATTCAATAAATAATATTTTCACAAAGAAATGTCTTCTTATATTAACCAATTATAATGATGGCATTGATGCGATGGATTACTATAGAATTCATTGGTACTTGACAAAAAAACATTTAACAGTTGAAATAGCTACTAAATTTGGCGGAATTGTCAAAATAAATAATTTAAATGTAGAATCAAATGAAACACATCAACAATACATTCAATCTAATAGTCCAGTGACATCAATATCATTTGATAATGTTAACCCTTTGTTGTATGATTGTTTAATAATACCATCATGTGAAGGTTGTTTAGTAGAGTTGGCAAACAATGAACGTCTTGGATATATAATCCATGAGTTATATCATTCTAATAAAATAATATGTGCTATTGGATATGGTGTTGCTGGTTTATTATCCGCCAAGTCAACTGTATTTAATTCCTCTTCTAATAATGTCACAACAGATTGGATATTCAATGAACGGTCTCTAACAGGAGCTACTATCAAAGAAACCTATGATACATTTTACACCAAAGATCTCTGTTCTGATTATCCAATTTTTGTGGAAAATCAAATACGTTTTGAAGGTGGTAACTTTATATCCACTGATCGTCCTTCTATACCTCATATTGTTATTGATGGTAAATTAATTACTGGTCAAAATACACATTCATATGATTTAATTCTTAAAATTGTTATACAATTATTAAAAACATCGATTTAATTATTATTTTTTCTTTATTAATATGTATTTTGATTATATATAGGTGAGCTCACATGTATCTAAGATTGATATTTGATTTACATTAAGTTTTACACCACAATATATCTATTTTTTATGTTTAAAACATAAAAATCTGCGGTATACATAACTTTTTCTTTACTACGCTTATCATCTTACGCATTTTCATATTGTTATTAAATTAAACGTGTCACGTGATACTAGTTAGTTGCTTAAATAAAGTTAAATTTTATTTACACTATATCAATGATACAACATAAAAAATACTATGCCACATATATAATAGATTAGATTTTTACAATCTAATAACAAATTTGAATAATAAACATTAGTCATTCATAGCACTATAATAGTATTGAAATATTGATAGTTGTATTAGTTTTATATTCTCAAATATACATTTTTTATCAAAATATTATATCTTGATATGATAAGAATAGATAGTAGCAAATTTTATATTATAATTGGAGCTTATTTTAACAATTTATAACTGTTTCTTTTAATAAACTGCACAATAAATAATAAATGTGTGTATTAATTAAAAAAGTATATATATTTATGATTTTTATCAATATAATACATATGAATAATCTATTAATATTAATTATTTATAAATATAATTAATAATACATTACTTTACAGAATTTAAACATCCATACTCTCTTTTTACTAAATACTACAGATTTAATTAATAAATTTTGTACTCAAAATGGATGTTACAATTATCTAGATGATCTATATCAATTGTAAATCAATCCTAGCATAACGTAGAATGTGAAAAGGCTTTTATTATAAAAAAACAATCGTCTATCATCAAATATGATGGATAAATCACGTGTTAATATTTGAATATCAATCGCAAATACAAACAATTAATACCATCAATTTATCAGTTAACAGTTTTCTCTCAACTACATAACTTAACTACATTAGAATAATTTTATATGTAATATAAATTTTCAATAATTATTGATAGTATGATTTGTGATAACTAAAGCCCGTTAGAAACATTAAATTTAATAATTACGATAAACAAGTTTTCTTGTGCGCATGCGTATTTATCAAACGATAAATTTTATATTAATTTGAAGTATGCGCGAGCATCTTACAAGAACTGTCAATCTATTTTTAATTATTTTTATATAAAAAAATTCAATTTAATTTATTTATTTCAATAGATATTATATTAATGTGATTATTTCTACTATAATATAGAAAGATTAATGATACAAAATATAAAGATCACTGACTAGCTTCATGAAATGATATACAATAAAAATTAAGAGTAATTAAAAGTTAGAAACTAACTTTCTTTCCAATAGGTAATGTTATTTGATAATTTTTATCTAAGAGAATGAAGAAATTATTAAGTTATTATTTGTTGTTAGAATATCGTGAAATTTAGTAAACACAACCATTTATAAATATAATAATCAAATTATTTAGTATATATTTTATTAATAAGATTAATAGTTTATATAAAAAAATAGTATATTTATATGAAATTTGATTAATTTAAAAACTAACTAATCAACTTAAAGTGTAGAATTTTTATCGGGTTAATTTGTAGAAGAATTTCATATTAACGCTATAAAAATACAGTAAATCTTTTGTATAAATAGTAATGTAACGTAATTCAAATAGAATAACTATAAACATAACACAATAATCAATTATATTCTACCAAAATATTTTGTTTGTAAAGAAATCCCAGATTTTAATCATATTTTTCAGTTATTCACGTTCTATCAAAACAAATAAGCCCAATACTGCTAGTAAAGCATACTATTTATTTAAAAAATATTATTATATAATTAAAATAAATTGTACGATACCTTTACTAATGGAAAATCAGTCATCAATATAGTTATCATACCAAGGTAAGGAATATTACTATAAATAGTAAGATTTAGAATAGAAAAAAAAATTTAATAAATATATAATAACCCAACAATAAATCCAGTTATTTGATTAGGATATACCCACAATTCACCATCATTATATAGACCACGATCATCACCATTATTATTATCACCTTTGGTTAATACTTTATATTTATTGTATTTCCCTCTAATAACATACAATTTTATACTATATATATCCATGTATCCATTTATAGATATATGTATATTTACGTATCATGTATTGCAACAACACGATGAACAATTGGAATTCCTTTTCCCTCAATTTTAAATACAATTATATCACCAACATTCACTTTTTTATATGGATCATATTTGACAAACAATAAATCCCCACGATAACACAATGGTTCCATACTTCCACTAATAAATAAAATAAGTTCCATTCAACTTATCAATACCAAAAAATGTAATAAAAATCATGTTTAACACATATAAACAAAATTTTAGATTAAACAACAATCATATATAATATAACTAATAGCGTACACATTTAAAGATAATTATTTTATATAAAATATAAAAATCAACCTTAAAACAACCACTATAGGACTTTCACAATTGGCATAAATACCAAGTCCTTTCCACATCATATATGCAACAGATAATACTACTCCTAAGCTTACAAATTGATTGACAGACTTAAAAAAAATTGTTATTTATTTATAATAATAGAAAATACTTGTCGAAAATCAAATCTTTTACATTCGTCAAAAAATCCCATGTCTTTTAATTGTAATGCGCACGCATTGTTGGGTCATCGGTGGATCCTATGGGAGCGATGTTTATTGATCCACATTTGAAGATTAAAAAGATTATTAATAACCGTGTAAAATATTGATAATGACATAATTATATGGTAAATCTTTTGATTTTAATATTATCTACCTATATATACTATATTAACAGCTTTATACATGTATTAATATTGATTGGATTAATTAAAAAAAACAAAGTTGGATATGATTTAAAAAATGGAGTAGAATTAGATTGATTATACAGTAATATTTTGTTTTAATACATATTCAATTATATATATATATATATATATATGTGTGTATGTTATGTACTAGTAGATACACCTAGATAATTATTTATCAAATAATAATATAATTATTTGTAAAGTGAGAAATAATAGTGAAAATAATAAATTATATCATTTTTTGATGAAATCTATATATTTATATGTATATAAATGAAGATTTTTATGAAATGAATGGATATCCAAAAGGAGTTTTTTGAAGATATACACGATAATTATCATGAAATGTATCTAATAGTAGTGCTTCTTCAAATGTGATTCGATCTCGAAAAAAGTTATATATCACCATAAAAGATATGACTACAGATATTACATTTCCAATCATTATTTGTGAGCCAATAGCAAACATTGACCAGCCAACATATGATGGATGGCGACACCAAGAATAAATTCCATCAGTAACAAGTTTATGACATCTTTTAGGTGTATCTTCAATTAAATGACTAAAATTGTCACCAGCCTGTAAAATAGCAACTTTTCTTATTATATCACCGATCAATGCTACCATTAGTCCAAAATAATCTGTATAGTAGCATATGTTAAATTTTAAATTTGGTGTCAAATAGGAAAATATGAAAAATTCACATGATACCGCCATCAATGCTATTTCATAGTGATAATCATCAGATGGATTGAGTAAATAATTTGAATACAGTACTCCATGGTTAAATTTAGCCAATGTTATACACACAAATTCCATCATATGAAACAATAATAACAATATTACAAATTTAAAGTATACTCTTGGAAATCCATAATATTGGATATTATTTGATGATATCATCAAAGCTTTTAAGCATATATTAAATATTATACCCATGATAACACCAGTTGCATAGATTTTAATAAACTGTCTATGATTAGCAGCTGTAATTATGATGGAAATGGATGTTGTCACAAAAACCAACAATAATAAAGATATTAAATTGATTATTACATTGAAAAATGGAAGCAATACAGCAATAATAAAAAATGATATAATAGTTGATAAAAATACATAACAATCATATTTCTTTAAATTGGTGACACTATCAAACCCATGAAACTTATGATTACTCAACAATTTCATCCAATTTTTACAAATGGTATAAATACACAGTATATTATTTATTAGTAAGCTTGTGTCTTTATTTTAATTGAATAAAATAAATAAATATACAAATTATATTATTAAAAGTACCTGTGTATTACAAACGAATATTACTGACGAATTAGATGTGTGAGCAGAATCTAAGTGGATTAACTGATCGTATCTGAGAGCACGCTGTTTTGTGTACAATTTTAGATACTAAAATTTACAGAATAACTTATTCTAATAGTAAATTCAAATATTTATAGAATAATTTGGTTTAATAAATAAATATGATTATAATAAAAAACAAATAAAATTTATTTTAATATTTGTGTTGATCAAAATGACAAATTTGAACTTATTTTTAATTTATTTACTCAATAATAAATAGTTGATCATGTATTTTATACTGTTTAATGAGCTAAGCAGTTGAATTAAAATATCCATCTTTTGTTGAACTATATTACAATAAATTTGATTCTACCATTGTTGAGTATATTTTAAGAGGGGTTTTACTTTATAATGAATGAATGAATGATTGAATGAATATTATTTAGGCACTAGTTATATAGTTAACATTGATATTATTTCTCAATCTATAATCTTAACAGCTACTCCATTTTTATTTTGAAAAATTTATTATTTTTATCTATCTAGTTGATTATAATTTGCACCACTGGGCTCAATTTATCATAAACCATGTAGATGACCATATTTATTTGTGCTTTTCAGAGTAAATAAATTCCGATAGTTTTTATTTATTATATTTTTTTCAAATTAAGACGTTTGATGTGATTTCTATTAGAATTGATTGAGTAACAGTGATTTCAATTTAAAAACATCAAAAACTATGCTATTTTCTTAGTATAGCATAATGCTAATAATAATGTTATATAAAATAATTTTTTTATTTATTGATAAGTTAATAATATAATTTACAACGATATGACATGGGGATTCTTATATTGAACGTAGAAAATCATTTTATTCATAAATTTTGGTATCTTAGTTGTTGTTCAAAACAATTGTTACATTCAATTTCTTTAGGAACCCTTAGTAATGAGGGGTATATTATTTTTTCACTTATGGATTACTATCATCACTCTTAAATGTATAATCTATATCCTATTTCCAAACATAATAGACTAGGTTAATTATTAGGTAAATGGGAAAAAATGATTTTCTCATACTTACGTGTTAAAGTTATCGTAAAATCAGCCATATTATCTTAAAAAAATAAACTAATTAAATTATTAGCATAAAAATTTATTCAACAATTTTTAAGTAACATAATTTTAATTAAAAACAATTACTATAACCGTATTAGTATGAATAGTATGTCCATAAAGCTATATGAATATATTTTTATTAAAAATTACAATACTTTTTATTTTTAAGTTATATTTAAAATAAATAATATTATTGGCATGTAAAAAAATGCACAAATAATGGTAAAGGACTAGAAAATTGAAAATGAATTAACAATGACGGTTAACGAATGATGTCGAATATGTTGATGGTGAAAGCGGACGAGTCGAGGATAATGGATACTGGTCAGAAAGACGAAAAACTCCATCACAAAAGCAATCAAATTATCATTGATGATGGGGATAATATGAATAATGGTAATAAAAGAAAACGTTTAAGAACATGGATGCAACGTAGAATTACTCTCAAAACATTAGAGAGCCAAATTGAAGCTAATACATGGGTAGCAGGTAAAAAAATTCGATAAAATCAATCATTAGAATATGAAAAATAAATAACATTAATGTGTAGAAGGACCATTACCACAGGATGAAAATTCAAATACCTTATTGCGCAGAAAATTGTCTGGTAAATCATTAGCTTGTCCACACCAAGTAATTGCCTACTATCAATAATCTAATTGTTTACATTTTAAATTAAACCACTATTATTTTTTATTTTCTACTGATAAATATTCTAAATGTATAATTTTTTCAATTTATTTATTCATTTACATATTTCAGGGTTGTAACAAATTTTTCAAAGATAAAGCACTGCTAAAAAAACATATATCTACCCATGGTCCTAAAGTTTATGTATGTCCTGAATGTGGAAAAGTAATATTTAAAACTTATATTATCAATCCATATTATCACTAAATTGTTATTATGTCGATATAAAGGGATTCACTGAATGTTCTAAACTAAGACGACATCGGTTAGTTCATACTGGCGAAAAACCCTATCAAGTATGTTGTAATACTATCAAACTGGTAATAAAAAATATTCTAGTGTACTTTTGAAGGTTGTGGTAAGCGATTCAGTCTAGATTTCAATTTAAAAACTCACACACGAATCCATACTGGTGATAAACCTTTTGTATGTCCTACTGAAGGATGCAACAAGTATCTATGACAATAAATATATTTATCTATAATATTTCAATAAATATAAGGAGATTCTCACAAAGTACAAACTTAAAATCACACCTAGCTGCACATCACAAAAATAATCCCAAAACCGCTTTACCTCAGGATAATAACACGACTCAAGCCGAAAATATTCATCCTAATGTTTCGGTAGTAGCTAAAGAGATTTCTTCTACTGCGAATAATAATAAAAAAAATATTCAATCAAATTCTATAAAATCACAAACAGATAGCAATACAATACCAAAGTTGGTTCCTGTAGGTAATCAATTAAATAACTCTTCATCGTTATATAATGGTAATTTGTCCACAATTCAACCTCCAAAAAATACACCAAACGTTTCCACATCAGAAAAGGAACTATAACAATTTTTATATATGTATAAGGTTCTATCTATTCAATTATATATAATTTATATGGTTTAACCTTCTATTAACCTTAGTAATATAATCCAAATAGATCATAACTATATGTAGCATTAAGATTTTCTATTATAAGAACAAATCATTCAATTACTTACATATAGTTAAAGGATTCAGTCGAAAATTAAAACAAATTCATTCAAAATGTTTAATTTATGTTCACATAATATTTCCATTGAGTTAAAAAAATTTTAGTATGTATATTCTCTTTAAATATATAACTGATACAGTAATATATGGGCTTGAGATCTAATCTTAATTTTTTTATTTATTAGAATATTATTTAAATAGATTCCATATTAAATAATACATTTAATCTTGGATTTATAGTTTTATTGGTTCTATGTACTACCCAGTAGCCAAACACACTATACAGTATTCAATATAGATGATACATTCTGTAGACTACAGTGATATATCATCAAAATTTAAATGTACATAACACTTATTTGTTACTTATATTTTAATAGAAAATAAAATATTATAGAAAAGAAAAGAGATGTAATATAAATGAAATATCATTGTAAACTATACATAATGTTGTGAGAATAATATCAAAACTTAAAATTGGCTTAAGTTATATTAAAACACTAATGACACATCTTAAATGGACATATCGTATGAATAAATAATCATTTAATAGAGAATTTTTAGTTTTTATTAAGATACTAGTTTAAAATATATGTCACACAATTTTTATGTGGATTACATTAGTAAAACACCCCACATATCTGCCTTAGCCCTTAAAAATATATAAACTACTATTTAAAACTAGCATTAGAATTGCGTTTAAGTAAGGGACTAGTAAATTATTATTTATATGAAATTTAGTACAATATAAACATAACAGAGATATAATAAAGAAGTATGTACGGTAAATGGCAAGTATAATACACTTTAACATGAATTTGTGCAGTAAAAACATCACTATACAACTTATAACAAAAATACTACATATGCATAATATCGCTTTTATACCCAAATAAAATATATTATATTGATAATTATCACTAAAATTTATTGATTAATAAATAATTTTATTAATAAAATACTTTAATTTGATATAAATATACGTGAATACAGTTAAATAATAATAAACCTCTTGGAATAAATAAATTAATACCTAAATGTATTATCAACTTAAAACAAAGTACAAATTTAAATAATTATTTTAATAAAAATAAAACCTATATCAATTTCAAATGCATAAAATAGTAACTTATCATCAATTTGTTACCAACTGATACAATATAATATGACTGTAAATATAAACATACATTATTTTTCAAACATTTGATTGAATTTATCAATTATTTCATTACTTTTATATTCTATTTTTTTTAAAGTAGCATTATTTTTAATTTTAGATTGAATAGTATCTTTAAAGGCAGAAGACAAGGAATATTCACCAAGCTGTGGTAACACTTTATCAAACATGTCCGAAGTTTCACGATAAAATTCTTCGGAAAATAGTAACCGCTTAAATGCACCACTATTCTCCATTTTAGAAGAGCTTTTATTGCAGAAATTGTAAAATGCCATAGCTTTACATTCCATCATAAGCATATCTATAAGCTGTATAGCTTCTGAATATTTCCCTATTAATGGTAGAATGTTTGCAATCATCAGAGTTGACATTAATGTGAGGTTGTGTTCATTAGTTTCTTCTGATAATTCTCTTGCAGTATTTAGTACTCGAATTGCTTCAGAATAATTTTTATTAAATAATGCACTCATTCCCAACTTAATATTTACAACAACTAAAGCTTTAGTCACTACATCCGGTGGTGCTTTACTACTTTTTTCTAGGAAAGAAATAAGAGTTTTTAGCATTTCTTCTTTAATCAATGGAATTATTTCACAAAATTTAATACTAAAAGTTATTTATGTATTGTATATTAAATATAGGTTAAATTTACATTGATTCAAGCATTTCGTCAGGTGAACTGTTTTCATTTTTAATAATTAGCTCTGTTTTATATAGATATACCATATAATAAGCATTGAAATCAAAATTATTACAACATTTTTCTGCAATATCATCTATGTGCTTCATTTTTTCAGTAAAACTTACAGGAAGTAGATTAATTTCACTTAATATTAAATCAATTTTTTGCTTTGAAAGGCAATTTTTAGTTTTTTTATCTTCATACTCTCTAATAATATCAATCAAAGGAATTTCATCATCATTCTTACTAACCATATTCTGTATATCCACTATTTGATAGCATCCATTCACATGTATCTAATGAATTGTTAGCAATATTATTATTCATGAAATAATTGTAATAGCATATTTATTTAACTAAAGAGAATACTTTTATAATAATATTTATGTTTTTTTTAATATTAAAATAATTAATAATACACATTTGTCATTAACAATCACACCAAAACTACACTCATATTTTATTGACAAAAAAATCCACCATTTTTATGCTTTTGCGGTATATTTATAAAAACATAACTCTAATAAATTCATACTAGATCACTATATTTAATTTTAAAGTAACTTATTTTGACCAAAGAGAATTAGCATCGTACTTTCTTAAAAATACAACCACATAATATCACTACCTAAGCTGAAGGTGATACTTAAAATGAATACAATAATTAAATTTATACATTGCAAATAACTATAATCTCTAAATTCTATTTTAAAACAACATAAACATCGTTCTACTTTAGTAAAATATTTAAATATAGATTTACGATCTACTTAATTCCATGTCATGACTCATGAAAATAGTATAATTTTATATAATAAAATAACTTACAAACAAAAATAAGGCATAGTCCCTATAGCATCCTACTACCACCATGTATAGAGCTATTTATACACATATTTTATCAAGGATAGATTTTAGTTTATTTAATAATTAAACAAATTAATATTTAATTTATTTCTAAATATGTATATTTTAAAAGGCTATAATTTATTTAAAGTGACTTTATTATACTTATATATCAGAAATAGTGAAAAATTCAAATATTTTTCATGTTTAAATACTTAAAAATACGCAAACTAATTCAATTTATGATAATATATCGTATATTTTATCTATCAATGACTATAATATTAAAAAAAGTAATTTTAATCCTGTTTTATCCATTAAAATGGATATATCTATAATTGTTCTTTACCAGTAGGTGCATCATTATAAGCAAAATGATATCTAAATTTATTAGCTAATATAAGAGCATTTTTATTGGCACAATCATATTTATGGTAATATAAAGTGTTTATAAAAAGCCTTTAAAATATTAACAATTATTTATTATTAATGTTGTTTTCAAAGTATGATAACCATAAATTCATTTTTTATTGAAATTACTATCATTTTTAAACTAAAAATTTAAAATTTGTGTAATTATTTCAACCTTAGACAATCGTTCTATCATGCTTATTTTATAAATCACGTGATGTTAATGTAGAAAAGGTGGGACGAATTGGTGTTACGAAATCTACTCATTTAAAATAGATACATTTTTAAAATACTTCAACTTTTAATACAATATGAAAAAATTTATATTATGTATAAAATTAATGGCATCATTTTTTATCATTATCTTATACATATCTTGTATATAGTGTTGGGTTGAAAAATCTTATAAAACCCATGATTAAATTATACAAATTTTTTTATAGTATTAAATAATCATTAAGCATATATCATGTATTATTTAAATAAAAAAGAATTAACGTAGCATCATGAATTATATAAATATATAGATGTTTTATAAAAAAAAAATTATATTCTATTGGGAATTTAATAAATTCAAAAATATATAATTTATATAAAATTTCAATTATAAAAAAATAATTATTATTACTTATATAAAGATGAATCATCCCAAATAACAAAGTACCTGTCCCACTATAATCTTTACCTAATGAAACGCGCGCATCATTAAGCGGATTTTGGCGTGGGTCTTAGAAAACATTTAACTACGTTATAGTAGTGGATAAAATTAGTATTAAAATTTAAAGTATAGATATTGTTTGAAATCAAAAAATTACATTTATTAAAATTTATTTAGTATCAATATGGAAGTTAATAATAGCAATAAAGTATTGACATGTAGAAATCAAGGATGTGGTAAACAATATATTGCTTGTGAAAATACCTCAAGTACATACTATCTAAATATAATTTTTATATATGTGCAATTAAATATAGAAAGTTGTATATATCACTCTAAACCACCCTATTTTCATGATATGATCAAGGTTAGCTCTATCATACATATCAACTAATCACATAATCTAATAGATGTGGCCATGTTGTAATAAAAAATCATACAATTTTTCAGATTTTTTATCTATACCAGTAAGTAATATGTTTTGTAGTGACTTTTATTGTATTTTCTATGTTTAGGGATGCACTATATCATATCATAATGATAAGCCAGATGGGGAACTATTATATGATATAAAAAATAAATTGAAACCATCTGCAGAAACTATTTTAAAAGTAATATATTATTATTTTTGTTGTATTTTATATTTGAGTATCAATATATTTTAGGATAATGAAATGATAAAAAAAGCTGCTGTCAATAAATATGTTAATCTTCATGATAGATCGTAATATCTCTATTCTTAATAATATTTTATATATGATTTTAATTTTTGTGAAGCCCTTTTGATATACAGTCATCCAAAAATTTTCGTGTTACTGTTAATCCATCACTTTCATTAGTTTCAGCAATTGAACAATTAAATTTATCACCATTAAAAAATGAACATATAAGCCCAACCAATCAAGCTAATCAGTCTACAATAGCATCTACATTATGCGATAAAAAGGACATTACTTTGGGTACCCAATGTCATCGATATGGTTGTAACAAGGTATTATTGAAAGTTTAATATAGCCATCTATATGTCTATTTCTTACCAAAACCAATCATATTCTATGTGTAGATATACACTGATAGACTAGATCTACACGATGAATGTGTATATCATGATGGTATACCTATTTTTCATGATGGAAGTAAATATTGGAGCTGCTGCCGCATTAAAAAATCAGATTTTAATGAATTTTGGAACCAAAAAGGTTGTTGTATTGGATTGCATGACTTTGTTTCACCTATTCGAGTATATAACATTTTTTTTCTAAACTGATATTATCTAAATCTTGTATTTATTAGAACTTGTCAACCGAATGTAGGTATGTTAAATACATTCTATATGTTTTAATAAAAGAATACAATTGTTTAATAATTTGTGATTGCACAAAATGATGATTATTAATATACCACATTTTAAATAGGTTATTCCTCTTTTTATTCTAATAAAAAATATCTAGATTTGATTTTTATCAACAAAATAATACCATTATTGTTTCGTTTTATGCCAAACTAATTGATTACACCCAATGCAATGTCATTGCTGATCCCTATAATGTAAATCATATTCTATAATTTATTTTAACATTTTTTAGCTTTTAATTGAGTTTGTTTATCAGTCTGATAGAAAATTTTTCTCAAAAAAACTAGCACTATTCGATGTAATTTTTTTTTCATTAGATTCATTGACATTTGCATTCATTTTAAACAGGAAATCTATCCAGAAAAAACTACTGCATCTGCTACACCATACAAATTAGAGATAAACTTAACTGTAGTTAATCCAAATAAAACATGGACTAAACTAGAACATTCTAATGAGAAAATACAATAGAGTTTGTTGCGATGAAACTAGCAGTAATACTGTTATATTTTAATATGGTATTTGTATAACTTTTAACTATACTCTTATTCAAAAATCTGACCTATAATAATTGATTGTGAAATGTAATGCTCTTGTGGTGTAGATATTAATCAAATAATGAGAACGAAATAAATTTTGTTTAAAACATGATTTTTTTATGATTCATGGATGAAATCTGTTAAATTTAACCAATTCTTAGTATATACATATTTAAATAAGATACATTTTTGACAATAACCACTGTTACAACAAATATTACAATGTAGTTATTACAAAGGTGTACTATTTTGACATTCAATGGTAGCATTTTTTGAGGAATCGTCACTGTCTTCAATATTATCATTTATGTTGGTCTCAGTAGGTAGATTTTTATAATCATTTGTAGATTTTTCTAATAATTTTTCCTCCTAATATGTTAAACAATATCAAATGTATTATTTAATATTAATAAAAAGAAAATGAATTATGTAAAAATGACTGGTGGTGTATTACATCATCATTTAATTCGGGTGGGGGTACAAAATAGGGTATTTTTCCTCGTTGAAAATCATTGATTACCATTTTGGCAGCTGTATTAATATCAGGTTCACCACCCTAACAAATTAAATTTGTCATTAGAGTGTGCAAAATTACTATTACCTTAAGTAATCGACCATATTTGACAGCTAACTTTTCAAGAAAATTTTCACCACAACTCCACTCTAAAACACCATATGTCCTTTGCATATACTTGGGTTCAACACGTTTAAGTAATTCATCAACATAAATATAAGCATCTTTAATGTATTCTACCCGAACCACACCTTTCAAAACAATATCAGCTTCAGTTTGTGTATTATCTGGTGGTACTACTCCCGGGCAATCGATTAAGAATATTTTTTTTAACAGTGTTATATACTGCCATACCTTTTTAATGTATTTATCTATTTATAGATATTAAAAATATTATTATTGATTACTTTAGTTTCACCAGGTATAGGAGCAACATTACAAACTTTTTTCATCTTTAAAGTATTTATTATAGAGCTTTTACCAACATTAGGGTAGCCTATAATGCCAACACTAATATTTTTTTTGTCTGAATGTAACTAAATAAATATTAGCCATTGATATTAATAATGTATTAAACCAGAATAATTTATATATCAACATTTAATAAAAATGAGCTTATATTTTGTTTACATGAAAATTAGAAGCAATCAATCAACTACATTTTGATCAAAAATAATCGAAAGCATTCAATTGATTGATGTAGTATTAAAATTTCATACTATTTTACATTTAAAAAGAATAATATCATGATTATAACATTTTTATAATTTAAATTGAAATATTAAAAAAAAAAGACATATAACTAATAGCTATAATGTAATATAATGATATATTGAATTCAAAAAAGCATATATTTTACATAATTAATTATATTAAAATCAAGTAAAACTAAACAGTGTATTATTTTTTAGCAAATTTATAACAAATCAAGCATTAATAATAATAAAGACTATTACAATCATAAAAGCATTTCTTAATATATACACTTTATACAATCTATAGGGATTATAAAATAAACTTTCTTTAAAAATTAAATAAAAGGAATATTACTGCAAAAAAATGTAGGTGCTTTTATGGTCACGTGCCAATAACACTCTAGGTATAAGTTACTTAAAATAATAAAGCTATTAGTTTTGGTTTAAAAAACGTAAATATATTTAAAAAAGTTAAGAAATATAATTGATTGAATCAATATCTTAATTTTATTTTTCAATAAAATATAAATATGAAAGAACTAGAATGATTAAATTAAATATTAAAATAGTATTGATGTGTTAAATAGAAATGATATAAAAAAAATTTACCTTACTAAATTGTCTTAATAATTGAAATACAGCATTTTTACCAAAGGCATTTTTCATATCAGCATGAAAAGCAATACACGGATATTCTTTTGATAGAACATAAAGCCATCTTTTCTACAATAGAACAGAAATTTAAAAGCTTACTTAGAGTAAATAAAATTACAACAACCCATGATGGTACAAGATCACATTTGTTCAAAATAAAAATCATATGTTTGAATGGTTTTTCTGTTTTAATGTAGCGTTCTATTTTACTACAACGCGTGCCCATTGGATCACGAGCATCAAGCACCTGGAAAATAACATCAGACGAATCAATAACCTAATTGTTTGTTTTGAATTAACAAAAAAAAATGTTTTTCTTTTAATAAATGCCTTGTAAAGTTCATTCCAGATTCTTTTAGATTGACCATAACTGAAAGTAGGATCCTGAAATTTATCCCTACAATAAGTTTATTGAATTTATTTAAATATGGTATTAGAATTATTAAAAAAATTTTACAAAAATGCAACATCATTACATAGTGGATCATTATTAGGTCTATTCTCATTCATTTTTTTATATTTCTCTAAAATAATAATAAACAAATAATATAAAAAATAAAATTATAATTTACCTAGCATAGATTTGGATATCTCTGCAAGTTCCTTTAAAATACATATTAAAATGTTAATACGAAAATGTTTTTTTTTATAATGAGATATAAATAAATATAAAACCTACTTCAAATGATGAAAAACTAAGTTTAGGTTTATTTCGTTGTGATTTTTTTCCAAAAGTATTATCATAGCTTTCTGTATCAAGAATATGTGCACGATTACTCTAATTAGCATCATAAAAATTTTAACACATTCTAATAGATTATTATATAAATACAGTTTTTCTTTCCTGTAATAGAGAAATCGGTAGTCTACCTGGCTTTAAAACAACCTAATACAATAGGTAACAAATTAATATTCCATATAAAATGGTTATAAATACTTTATAAGTATTAGAAACTGTAGAATTTATATCATCAACAAATTTATTTAACGTTTCTTGAGATATGACTCTACTATTACTGAACCACTTTCGATTAGGTGCAATCCGTGACACTTCACCAGAAATTGCAGGCTTTTGAAGATCGGCATGTTTAACTATTCTTCCCATCTTATCTCTTAAAAATTTATTTAATCAATTATAATCAAAATTTTTTATTATAAATTTTACCTTACGGCTTTACCACTTGAATACATTTTCAATCTTTTTACTGTTGCTCTATCTCTCATTGTAGACCCCTTTTCTACCTTTGGTCTATCTAATTATAAATTTATTTTTTGTTAAAATGTTTTAATCTAGTAAACAACCTTCAGATAGACTATTTTTAGGCTTTTTAACATTAGCTTTCACTCTTGGTTTACCCATGTTTAATTATCGGAATGAATCGGCGATACATTTGAATAAAGTCGGTTAATTGCCGTGTGTCATCTTATGAGGTTTGAAGATTTTCCACCTTTCCAAGAGTATAATCAAGATTTTTCTAATGATCCATTAAAACCTCTAATAAAATTTACTTGTAATGAAACCAGAAAATATCTTGATTTTTGGTATTTTTTATTTGAAATGAGTAAGAACTAGTAATTGATATGTTTTGTAGCAACCTTTATTATGGTGCTCACCACGAATTTTGTAAAAAATGGCGACAACAACATATTTCATGTATGGATCAATATGGATATAATATTAGAAGAAAAGGTGTTGACTATGATTAACATATATTATTTCTAACAAAACTTATTATATAATTATAATTTCATAAAATTTTGAAGTATTATTATATAATTTTTATGTTTATATATAAATTACACATAAATATTAAATATAAAAGTACTGGGTTATTGTTTTCACATTGCATGAATTCAATTCATGTACATAACTCTGACAGTTAAGCAAACTATTCATATATTATTTGAAATTAAATACTCATTTCAGTAATAAACCATTTTATATATTATAATCAACTGAACTTTAAAATAGATCAATTAATGTTATATCTTACAATTTTTAATGATACTCTTCTAGTTTACTATATAATGTCTACTTTTATGATCAAATATCCTTGAAAAATAAAATATAGTACTTGATTTCTATATCTTTATAATCAATATAAGTTTTTTGAATTTATATCAATTATAAATCAATAGTGGTAGTAAATTTTTTATTAAAGAAATTATAATATCACATAGTTATTAGTGGTGAGTAATAATGCTTTAGAGAATGGACCTTATGAATTGTATTCATATTAAGTTAAAATAAATAAAATAACAATTTTTAATGAATATATATTTATAATCATGTGCTTTATTGTTTACTTTATGTATAATTTAAGTTCATATTATTTCTGCGCATGCGTTTACTGTTATCGATACATGACCATCTCTACCATATGGTTTACTGCAAGCATGTGATAATATTCTATATATTAAATGAAAATGATATTACAATTTTATTTATATTTTGTAATATGATATTCTTTTAAAACTTAATTTTTTGTAATAAAAATTGTAATAACTACTTAGTAAGTAAATATTTTATTACTATACCACCTGAACTAATCCCCTATCAGTATGGATAACGTAAGTGTAGCTAAAGTGACAATTATAATAAAAAATGTATATTAATTCATTTTAAAATAAAATAAGTATTTTAAATTAATATTTAATGACAATTGTAGAATATCAACATAATAACCAACTGATGTCAATATCATCATAATCGTTTATACAATAGTTTGCGCATGCGTTATATTTAAGTTAAAATGGAGGAAATACAGCGGACACCTTGGTATAGTTAAAAATAAAATTTTTATTAATTCATTTAAAAAAAATAGTCCAGAAAGAATACTTGAGGATACTGGTGGAGCATTTTTAATTGGTTCAATTGGTAGTTCAATTTTATACACACTTAAAGGAATAAGGAACATACCACTAGTAAATATTATTTAACTTCAAAAAATAATTTACCTATGATTAAAGGGATATAAACTTAAAGGTATATCATCAATGATACGTATGAGAAGTCCTACTGTTGCAGGTAATTAAACTATTCAAATACATGTTATATAACATTTAATAAAAAGGAAATTTTGCTATGTGGGGTCTAGCATTTTCATCAGTAGAATGTACATTGGTTGGTATTAGAAAAAAAGAAGATCCATTTAATAGTATAATGGCTGGTGGTGTAGCTGGTGGTTTACTTACAATACATAGTATGGTATTATTTTATTATGAAAATAATTATATTAAATTTAAAGAGGGTGCTAGAGCAATAAGAAATTCTGCATTTTTTGGATTTTTAATATTAGGTTTAATTGAAGGTGTGAGTTATCAACTCAACAAATCGATTCAAAAACAAGTGGAAAATAGTATATTTATAGATGATTATATATTCTAATAGATTGATAATGATATTTAGTGCAACAAATGAACAATGTACTATATGGAATAAAAAATACTCCAAGTAATAACCCCAAGGGTAAGAATGGATCATCGTCGGTCTCAACTGGTCGTATGTCTGACTTTGATGTGGATACATTAAATGCATCAGAATTAGAAGATCCAAGGTTAAATAATAGTTTCAACAATAGGATAAGAAAAAAATTTAGTATTTTTAGCTAAAAAAACATATTTAGTGCTGTTATTATTATCTGTATGGAAAAGTATTTTTTAGCTCATCAAAAAAACGTTTCATTTTTATTTTTATGATACTATTATTATTTAATAATACGTTAAACTTGAAATTATATATGTGGATATATTTATTATTTTTTTTTATTTACCGTTAAATATAGGTAGTTGGCTACTAATATTATTAAAATCTCTTATAAATATATTTTTACAGCATATTTATAACAAAAATTAATATAACTGGATAAATAATTTACTTAATTCTACACTTTTAAAAATTATATATTCATTTTTTAAACAGCCATGTTACTTTTATCTTCTAAATGTTGTTGCAATGATAAATGAACAAATTGTTACAATCTCAAGTTTTAATTTAAATCAATTTTTCTAGTACATTTTTCTTCTATTTTTTCGAATTCTTTTACGAAACCGCCCCTTATAATCTTTTTTTAGTAGCTAATAATAAAATTGTGTAATTTTTGCCATTGATTACATTATTTCGCAACAATTTCATGTAAAAGTTATTAAAATAATGACAACAAAATTAAATAGTTAAGAAATTTATTATTTATTCTAGTGTTTAGTTTTTTTTAACTCATTAACCTTTGATTTTTCACAGTGGAAACTATTTAAACATGTTGCCATGACAGTAAAGCGGCTGTGTACTTCCAAAGAGCTGCATACATTTATCGATGAAATTAGGTGTTTTTATATTTATCATTTGACATAATAAATTGTTAATGGTTGAATTAATATATAAATTAGTTATATATTCAGTATCTTATTAAAATATAAAAAAATAGCCACTTTTATACAACATATATATATATACTTAAAAGTAAAATAAAATCTTCTATAATTCTTTAGTATAAACAATACGATGATTATTATTGAATATACATAAGAATTTCCAGACGATAACCCCAAGATTATTGTGCATATTATTATAGTAATCGCTTCTTATATTAAACAAAAAAATCTTAAAGAGTTTAAACTCTATAAGCTTGAAAGAATTAAAAAAAAATACGCTCTAGAAAACACCATATCAATAAGAAACCTATTCTAGCAACATTAATCAGATGAATAAAATACACACAACAAGAAATTAACAACATATCTCATACCTTTTGATATAACATGTCATTATAAAAAAATATAACGCATTAAAATTACATCTTTATAAATTTATCTATATCAACTACACATGAAATAGTAATAGATAGATTATTATATCCAGTCTATGTTTTACATCATATTGTATTCATATTTATAAAATAAAATCAATTTAATCTATCACAAAGATTTTAGAAATAATGTAGAACAATAAAAATTACAAAGAAGCAATGGTATTTGTAGTTTTAACTATAAACATCATGTTTATTATACTTGAAAATTAAATATCATATCCATATTGTCTCATACATCTACGATGAGCTTCTATAATATCTTTACACTTTTCTTTACCATGAAATAGTACACTTAAAATAAAAAGGATGAAACTAATTAAAAGTTAGTTTTAAGAAAAATATTGATACCATTCATCTCTATATTTTCTTGTTTCAGGACATGCGCAACAAATTTTAGGTTTATCTTGATCATTAGAGTAGTCATTGTCAAAATTATTAAATTTTGGAATTTCTTCAATGTTCATGTTTTTTAATGAGCGCAATCTAACGCTTTCAAATGTCGTTACAAGTCGTTGAGAATCGTGTTAAATAGCATTAGTACACAGTTAGAATTATGGGTCATTTTTTATCCATTCTTTCAATAAATAATAAAAATATACAGTGAAATAAAATATTACTATAGCTTTTTATCAATATATCTATATAGAATTTGGTTGATAAAATATATTTATTTATAGATAAATTGATATATGTACGTACCTATATTCATTTAAAATCAAAATTAAAGTCTTTATTTTTAAAATTATAAAACAAATAATCACAAATATATTAAAATATGAGTATATATCGTGTAATATTAATTATTTTTAGTTTATCATGTGAATAAAAATGGATTTTATTATTATTATTATTATTATTATTTTAACCTATAGCTATCTAATAGTGATATTTTCTACTATTAAAGGGAAATATATAAATTATATATTTATTTAATAAATATATATTTGTAAAAACAATATTATACATGTATAAATTGTTATTTAGAAATATTTATAACATTTATTACATACAAACTTGGAAATCTATTAGTACAAATTTTTTGAAGTAAATAGAATAAAATATTAATTTATATGGTAACTAATGCTTTTTATAGTAGATATTTGATCTTGAGTTATTGTACCACCACTATCCAAATAATTACATATATTAAATATCTAAAAATTTATGTCTAGAATATAAATAATAATAATAAGATGTACAATTTGTAATTTTTTGTATAGTTCAGTATTTTTAGTTTCTTGTATGATAATCCTTTCTTCAAGTTTTTGATGTCTGACTTTTTTACGAGCTCTACATTCCCGTGCAGATTGTCTACTTTTGAGAACTTTTGTAGTGACATTTTGTGCACGTCTCATAGAAGATAGTCTATATAGATAGTTATATTATAAAGTAGTTATAATATAATAGATAGATTATAACCGACACAAATTTAGCAACAACAGTTTTGAATAAACATATCTAAGAAAACATAGCAACAATAATGAAATATGACTAACAAAGCATACGACATAAAACAACTAATCCTATGGGAATATACATATGTAACAGTTAAAACTATTTATATTTAAATTAATATATATATATTGTAATTTAATAATGTTTATATAGTTATCTATTATTGTAAAAGAGCTTTATCTAAAATAATTGTCCTTAATCTAACTTCATCCTGTATAATATCCATTATATCATGTAAAATCTATATCATATATAAAGAAAAAAATTATATATTTTAGTTACATACACATAATAGATCGGTAGATGCAACAGATGTTGTGAATTGAACACAAAGTATGTCTATATTTTGATCAACTCCTAAAATAAGTGTCCCATCAATTAATGAGAACCTTTCTAAAAGTGTAGGATCAACAACCATCTTTTTACTAGATAAATACATTTAACACAATATATAATACATATGTTAATACCAATTTTCAACAAAACCTATCATAAAAATAAATGGACTATGATGAATGTGTATATTTGTAGGTTCATAATCATCAAAAGAATGCTTTATAAATTCAATATATAGATATCTATATATAACATTATACAATAGTAATGTTTCCATCTTCAACACTAATATGTGGTTTACTAAATAACCCTATTTATATATAAATCTTTTTTTTAAACAATTTTACAGAAATATTCTTAATAGTGCCAGTGCTCCCATTGATGCTGTATCTACTAATCCACCATCCACTGATAAATAATGAAGATAAATATCAATTTTAATAACCTAAACAATCTATTATAATATTTTAAAGCTAAAAATCTACTCATATCATTTTATAATAAAGTAAATTTTTATCTATGAAATCTTAATATATTCACTATTATAAAGACTAATTTAACTACATAATATGTTATTATAAATGTATTTTAGACGGTTATACCATTTCCTAACAATATTTAATATCATTAAGATACTTTACATAAAAATAATACAAAAAATGATAGAAATAAATAAATACACTTTCTCCTCGTACAATACACAATGATTCTAGATCTATACAACAACTTTCTTTAAAACAACGATCCAATGCTCTTCCTACTATCACACACAATGAATTTGTACTACATTATTTAGTATAATATAAAAATATCAGCAAAAAGTTACCCATTATCATCTGCCATTGGTAAAACAATCTTGTCACATGACACATGAAATTTTATCATACCTTCAGATGGAGAATTATCAAATGGTCTAGTAAGTTTATACGTAATTCTTCCTAATAATCTATTTCATTTATAAAATAGATTATATATATTAAACATTAATAATTTATTAAAATTTTTTATCATTTACATGGTTTCACCCATTTCAATTCTACATGATTGATCAGCTACATCTACACTTACTTTCAATTGTCTAAACTCCTCAAATCTTCTACCATCTTTTCTCTTTATCATATTTACATTGATATTAGTTTTCAATGATATTTAGAATAGTATACTTGGCCATCTTGAAAAAGTCCAACTGTGTTTTCCCTTTCAATTGTTGTCACGCAACCTGGAAATGCAAACATAACAATATGCGTGCGCATCATAACACTTTAAATCGTTTTTTTCAAAATGTGATGACAATGTATATAACTATTTTTTTATATTGATAGAATAAGAATAATATACAAATTAATATTATTATATTAATAATAAATATTTTAATACATTCTATTCATATGATATACAAGACATTGACTATTAAAATGTAAATATGGAGTTTTATTAATATTTATATAAAATAAAACAATTATTTAATATTAGTATTGTTGTTGATGGAACTAAAATCGATATTTAAATTGTATTTTTGATAAATTTTATAGAAAGAAGTAGCAATAATATGAAAATCATTGAGAGAAAGTTGACGAGTACTGAGGTTTAAATCCACATTTATTAAATCAAAAAGTTCTTTTACAATAGAATCATCTTTATTTGATAGTATCATCCTATACAATTAAATATAATTATAACTATTCTATAGAATAAATTTAATTTTTACTGAATATTGCTTGAAAGTTGTTTATTAGGATGAAAATATATTGCTCTGATTAGATCACTATAGAAGGAAAAATTAACATTTGTAGTAGGCTGTTTTCGTGGTATAAGTTCCATAAATATAGTATCAACCTATTAATGGTTATAAATTGAATAACAATTTAAAATTAAAAGATCATATCTACATTAGGGATTGGTTTAAATCTATATCGAGGAATATCCATAAGATTTCCAGTGACAAAATATGTGTTAACAATAGTTGAAAGACGTGTTGGCTTTTTTATACCCATAATATTCTATTATTTATGTATTATAATAGTAACAATGTTAAATACCATTTATTTATATTACATGAGCAATTTCTTTTTGTAAACAAAAACATAATGGTACTCTACCAAATTGATAAATACCTTTTTTAGATGATAAATTTTCTACTTGTTTTAAAAGTATTTGAATTCCAATATTAAATGGTATATTTCCTACTATTCTTATATTTGGTAATTCTATATATATATACACACATTATCTATTTCATAATGATACATTTCACTTTATTACTATCATCATTCCATGAGCAAATATCAATTTGACTGGCTGAATTATTTAATAATAAATACAAATCACAATTCAATATATCACAATTATGAAAATATATAGGCATATGTTGATTTTTAACTATAAACTTCTTATTTTTTTATTAATATAATAAATTTAATTAGAATTAAAAAAAATACTTCAAAAATTGATGTATAGCGTTGATCATCATCAATACCATGAATGGATCTTGCTCCAGCTTTAACACATGCCAATGATAATGTTAATGGACCAGCACAATAATCAATAACATTACAATTTTTTACATTTGCTATCTCAATCATTTTATCTATTACGATATATACATATGTTGCATATAACAATCTATCAAATTCTACCACAAAATTCTTGTTCTTTTATAAAACATCGACCTAAACTTTTGATTGTTGGTAAATTGTATAATTTCATAATTTTTCCAATTGTTTTATTAATATTAAAAGCCATTTAATATATTTAAAATGGAAACCAATAACAAACACCTTGTTTTTTTAATTAGTTTAATCACGTGGTCTTATTTGATCAAATTAATATAAATATGTATCGTCAACATTTTAACATCTAAATTAAGTTTGATTTATCTTAAACTAAGTAAAAATATACATATGCTATTATTTTACAATATATTTTGAAAATAAAATTTAATATAACGTATAACATTATATAGCTCTTTAGTTCTGCATAAGTGTTAAAAATGTATATTTTGAAACGATAACACGTGTTATAAAAAATGCTAAAGATTCAATCCTTTTTGTAAAATAGAGTAAAATTTACGATAAATATCTTAGTTTAAAATCGTAATCATGTGTATACAATTATGAAATAAAAAAATACTAAATAGCCTCTATATATGAAAAAACTAATTTATATAACCTTTTTTATAAGATATATCTACAACTAATAATTTAACATCTATATAAAATGATTATTAATGCGTTATTAGTAGCCGGTTACATAGAAAGTGTCCTATCACTCTTTCCATTGTTAAATTAAACTGTTACCTGACAATTTAATCACATGTTTGTTAAATATGGAGTAAAAAAATATACACTTAATAAAGGAATCTAAACTGACTTATTATAAGTTTCTATGTTGTAGCAACATGTACCATGGTAACTACAC